>OZ025280.1:1741472-2048972 GCA_964019165.1 Mastigias papua | reverse complement strand
TCAAGTTGCATTTTCTCCAGAAAGAGTTAAGTATGCCCTGTTTTCTTGATCAGACCCCTGCCCTCAAAGCTTCCTGGTTGCGCGCCTGGTTATGGTACACAATGACACTGGAAAATTCTCTTATAAGGGACGAGGATTGCAAGGAGATTTTTATTGCAACAATGATTGCTGAAAGTGTATAAACGAAAGAACAAGGCAAATTCTAGAATTGTTTGAAAATATTAGTAATTCAGCACTCAAAGGTATGGGTGAGTAGTAATGTTTCGCGTTGAGGGATGACTCTAAGTTCCTGGTAACAGAAATGTACAGAACATTCTAAACAGTTCTGTTTTAGTAGTGAGATAGGTCATATCAGATAAATTGTTGTCCACTTTGAAGATTAAAGCATGCATGAATGAAGACAGCAAAAATGCCCAGATAGAATGGCACAGCCAAATGAGCTTCAGATGTCAAAACATCCAGAAAAATACATGCTATTGTGTGACTAAAAATTATGGTAAGGCCACTAGAAGCTATGGATGCAGTAGCATCAAAACCCTGCTGTCAGTTTTTAACTCTTCATCAACAAGTTGTTTACCATGATTATTCAGAATAAATCGGAGCGACTCACTTTAATCGTTAAACGAATTATAGGGATTCAAAGGAACCGGTTCGAATTGGCTAGATATCGTAGTCATTGCTATGCTATTGGAGATTTTATAGCATTAGGAAATCTAGGACTTCCCACAAGACAACAAATATCAACCAATAAGAACTCACCAGTGTAAAAATGAATTATCTTAACTTTTAACGTTAAGCACTACTAATGCCTGTTGTTCTAATATTTGTAATTACTATTTATAATTAATTCTGAGATTGTTGCTGTACTATTGCAGCAGTTACCATTCTAACCTCAGTGAATACATCCTTGCGGAGTGCCGCAAGGATCTAGTTTTGGACTGCTGCTGGAATACCAATGGACTCTCTAACGAAGAAAGCCTTGTCGGAAAAATGCTAGATAGCATTAGGATTAATGATACGTCAGAACAAATGTAGCAGATCAATTATAAAATGCAAAATACTTAAGTCATCTACGTAGCGTTCTCCTACAGATATGCTGTCTCCTTTGATGGAGAAGAGATAAAAAAACTTAATACCGTTAATGAATAAGCTCTATTTATCTAGTTATTTACTACTTTAAATGCATTGCAAGTTTGCTAACCAGTGATATCACATATCGGATGAAGTTAAAAAATTATATTATAACTAACCTATAAGATACATGCGGAGTGGACGAAAAATCCTTGTTGTGTGCAATTGCAAAGGATATAGCAGACGCTACATTTCTACAACTAATAACCTTATCAAACTTGGAATATCAGTCCCATCTGCAGTAAAGATTTGAAAATGCCACATTCCTGTATTATCTGATGGGAAAATTATCAAGAAAGAAGGTTTTACTTTAAAGTTTAAGTTAGGCGCGATCTGGCCGGACGGATGGCAAAGTGGTGGCTCCCACGAGGACCCTTTGATATTGTATCATCAAAGGTCTTCATCATTGTGTGTTGCGAATGCTTTTTCTTTTCCTCGCCCTAAAGGGGACCCTAATGCTTTGTTAGCCAATATCATCACAGACTACCCCAGACTCAGGGTACTGGAATGGCAATTAGGATCTAACTCTATTGGCATGATGTTGCATGGAGATGCAAAGATGAGGAGTAGGCAGCAAATGAAAATGAGCTGAATATTCGTGAACTGAAATTCTAATTATAGCTATAATTCATCTATTATTCAGGGCTCTCAATTATATCTCTTTGTTCTTCTCCTAATAGGCTAATGCATTTTATTAATAACAATGCTTGCTACTGCTCCTCCACATAATAATATCACTATTGGCCTTTGAGGATTGAATGATAGAGGATTTAGATCGATAGACGTGTATTGCATGTTTCTATCAACCAGCATGCTTTTGTGATAGGTCATACTTCATTGGCATGACGTCAGCAGTGCCTTCCTCTTTACCAGCCCCCGGCGAGGGTCAATCTTGACTCTCCAGAGATTCTGTTCTCTACACAACAGCACATCATCTTTTTAAAAACTTGTCTCCAATTTCGGTTGAGCAGCACGTAGAGACAAGGATTCAGCGCACTGCTCAAGTAGTGCAGCATTTTCAGGTACATCACCAGATCTCTGGTCAACATTTCAGAGCATTTTTTTGTATATGGATAGCAATGAAGATACGAGATGATGTTCAAGGACATGAAAGGCGTCCAGGTGATGATGAACACACCCATAACGATGCCAAGCGTTTTGGCGGCCTTTAACTCTTTTCCGACTGCCTTGATCCGGGTCACGGCATTCACAGTCCCGCGACGTAATGAACGGAACTGAAATCTCTTTTTCGCTACCTGTAAAGTTCGTCCATCACCGTTGCTTTGCGGCTCATTCGGGCGGTTTCCCTTCGAGCTGTGACTCATTCCATCCACAGAGATCTCATATTTGCCTGACATCTTGTCACTGGTCGTTTCTTTCTCTTCATCATACCTTTTCTGCAGCGACGCTCCGGCAGCGTTTAGCTCTGCGATGCGGATTGTCTGTCTCCGAGCGATAATGGCAATATTGACATAGCAGAATGACATAACTACCATAGGAATTATAAACGAGATGATGATATTAGAGAGAGTCAAATACTTTCTTGGCAGACTGTCGTCCAGTCGTATCAAACTCACCGCGAGCGCTATCACCCATACGGTTACAACCGCGGCGGCAGCTGTCTGCGGCTTTATGACTCGTTGATGCACAAAAGGCCAATTAATCGCAAAATATCGATCCATCGCAATAACTGTGAGGGAGAGAACCGAAGCCGTTCCGCAGCTGATATCAAGAATAAGATAAATAGTTGTTACATCGCGGCGGAAAGTATCTTGCTGGCTCTCCGGTCCCCATTGGCATATGTAGATAGCAAATGTTACACTCATGGGCATTAGAGCAACGACAATATCGGCAAGTGCTAAGCAGCAGAGGAATATATTGGTGGCATTTCTCATCTGAGGAAACTTGAGGAGACCAACAAAGAACATGCAGTTGCCGACGATTGCCACAAATTGTATTACTAGCATTAGGAATCCATTAAAGTACGTGATATCTCTACTCACGGGACACGACATTTCAAGGAATAAAAATTTGCTCCAGGCGCCACAAGTCCTTTTGCTTACCTTGTGGTTTGCTCTTCAGAGCTGCACTCACTGTTCATCTTCTTGAAATTTATTTTAACTAAAATGAAGAAATACACACGTTTTCTTACAAGGATATAATTCATGAAAATATCAGGACTCAAATTCTCTGAAATTCAAGAATGATGCATGAATAATGCAAGGCTCAAGTCTCATCAAGGTTTAGATGTTTTGTCTATTTGAGTTTTTTAGAACATAAAACAAGTGTGATCTTTACTTGTCCCGTCTGGGAGTCATTATGCTATGATGAAGCTCAGCAGCTCTTAGGGGTGTCCGTTACACACTCTTTGTCACAGGAGCATAGTCTGTGCAACTATTAGTGCTTAACATCGCTAAGATTTAAGATTTTGTAAAGGTAACAGGATTTGGGAGAAATTAAAAGTGAAAGTGCGAGAAAATAACCGACCTGATCGAGAGTCGAACTTGTGACCCCTGACTTTATACCTCAAGTGCTCTACCAACTGAGCTATCGGGTCACGTGCTGATAGCTTAGTCGGTAGAGCACTTGACGTACAAAGTCAGGGGTCGCAAGTTCGAATCCCGCTCGGGTCGGTTGTTTTCTCGCACTTTCACTTTTCATTTAAAATTTAAGAATAATTTAAGAAAATTCTTGGTTCAACGTTAAACAATTTTAAGGATTTAAAGGCTCAGAGAAAAATTAGGCATTTTTACAAAAAGATAGTGTGTACTGGACCAGAACCTGAAAGAATACATGCTTACAGATTTACAATTCTATACAATCGCTGGTTTGGTTTTTCCTTGGAATAGCACAAAGGGCGTGTCAGAAACTGAAAAATTGCAAGCCCTATGAGAGGTAAATTAATGAATATTAATCCCTTTGATATAGTATGGATCCTTTTAGGGTCCGTGGCGATTTTTGCTAGCGTTTATACTGGGATCGGATCCACATCAATACCCGTTTACACTGGGAGCTGACTTGGGACAGTTCCACTCAATTGGCGCCCTCTAACACCCAATTATCAAAATGAGGAATTTCATTGTCTCGTATCCGATCCGCTCCAGTTTGGATCCGTTCCAGCCTTTTAATACTGGACCTCAACTGGAACTGATCCAAACTGGTACACTGTGGAAAGCGGTCCCAAACTGGTACGGATAGCGGATCCACGCCGGTATGGATCCAGCAGTTGACAGTTTTGGTGTAAACATTAAGGGTCGGTAGGTGGTTAAGGTCAAACGCGTACACAGGTGTACAGGGTGGGTGGGTTGGTAAAGGTCAAAACGTACGTGCGACGGCGTGTTCTACTAGTAGGCCTACCCATCGTGCAAGCTGAGGGAGACTGTGAAACAAAATGGCACAAAATGAAAAAATTGCAGCAATTACTTTTGAAAAAGTGAGAACTTCGTGAATTTTGTGTTCAGTTTATGAATAGCTGGTGCTAAAATTGGGCAACAGTTTTCAAGGAATATCAAAGAAAATTCGTACGCTCGTACAAGGGTGGGTGGTTTGGTTGAGTCAGAAAGCGTACTTGCTCGTACAGAGTCGGTAGGTTGATCAAAGTTGTAGCAATTCTGGGCGAACGTACTTTCTGAATGACACCGTACGGATCCGTTTCAATGCGTTCTAGTGTAAACGGGGTCTTAAGAAACCAATATGTTTTTATACATACCAGGCCCGTAGCTATAGGGTGGCATGGGGTGGCAAATGCCACCCCTGTATTATAGGCTGCCAGCTTTTTGCCACCCCTGGAAATTTTTCTGCAGTATTTTGTTATTGTCCTATCTTGTAGCTAAGGAGATATCTCGTGAAGTTTGACTGATCTCAGTTTTGGCCCTTCCGAGACAGCCCATTCTTTCCTTGCGCGCACATTTACCAGTTTGATTTTGACACTTGTGAAAGCAAATAAGTCTGAAATAGGCTCTCAGATTTTGTGTCACATAATTTCCCACCCCTGAAGCATACGCCTAGCTACGGGTTTGATACATACCAATAGTATATGCAGTATTTACAATTCAACACTTTCCCCTACTTATAGATACACAGTTTTGGTTTGCACCTCCGCAGAAGGAGACACAACCACAACTACTCTTGGCCATGTAACGAACGGTAATTTGTTTTCCCAAGAATTCATACCAATAGTTGTGAAAAGTATCTTCTATGCTGGGACTTGTTTCAAGGGCACCTTCAGTGAATATGCTGCAGAATAGCTGACACATCCCAAATCACTTTATATAGACGAGTTAATTGACCTAATCGAAGCACAACCAGAGACAAGTGAATATCGTGTAGATACTGTGAACAGAGACAAGGCCCTTACTCACCTATCTCTTTTCATTCGAAACAGTATTCATTCATACAACCATATCTATAAAAAAGAGAGTATAGTGGAATAATCTGCGATGGTGGAAATAATCAGGCATGTTACACAGAGCTCCATCCAGGTGACAGTACAGCAAATAGAAAGATTCCAAGTTAGCTGTCCCTATGAATCGACTGCCTGAAACCTGCTTATTCCTAAACGCTTTTTACCTATACGTACTGGAAAATATGGTGGATGCGTGAGGAGTGAGTACGACATTTCCAATGATTTTAAACATCTGTTAAAAACTAAACCTATCGTTAAAATATAAGAGCAATCCCCCCCCCTATAAAAAGATTGGTATATGCCCGCCCATATCTCCATGGCTTGAAAAGAGAACCAGTTAAGCTGCATGGCTTGGAGCAGAAACTGTTGATGGTATAGGCGGATTCAGAGTTTGGTTTTGGGTGGAGCCATTTTGGAAAGAAAATTGTGAGGAATGGAAATGTTCATAGCCACACCTTCTATAACTTTTGGAGTGTTTTGTAGAGTGCTCAATTCCATTCCTATTCATTTTCTTGTCTAACTCATGTGGCATGTCTCTGAACCCAAATTTTCATGATACGACATATTACCGTTTGGGGGGCCGGCCTTCCCTTAAATCTGCGCTTGATAGAAAGATAATCAGGAACTAGGATCAATATAGCAGGACAATGTGGCTATCATAGTTACTAGGGAGTGCAACTAACTGATAGGCCAACCACGAGAGCAATAAGATATTCCATAGCTGTCAGAAACAGATGGTGCCAAAATCAAGCACACATTTGTCTACACACATTTGAAGCTGTAATGGAAAACTAACGCATGATCCTCCTTTCTCTCGAGTTCTAAGGTGGATATTCTAGTTGACACAATTTGCGCTCTGATTTGAACCTTGATCAAGGTTGTTCAAAACTGCTATTGCCAAGACAAAGCTTCTAATCCTTTAAGTCTAGGATTTCAAATATTGTAGCAACGCTATATGCTCTATTTTTATGCGAGATAAATTATATATAGAATATGGTAATATCGAAAAGTTCAACATACGTCCTCTGGGCTAGAAAGTCAATGACTACACATCGGTGCAAGCGCAGTTCACGATGTATTTCAATAAATTTACAGAGTTGTGCCGGCAAAAAGTCATCCTTTCCATATTAAAGCTGTGAGTTCTTCCATGCGCCAGTTTTGATCTGTTGTTGCCATCGTGGCGAACCAGTTGATATGGAACGCCCCTTTATTCATGAATGGTATGTTTATTCCCAAGAAACACGATATTATGCATGATTTTCCTCGTACTAATAATCTACAGATCATATTACGGGAAGCTAAAATAATTAAAGATAAGCAATTAGGGAGCATAAAGGCCACCTGTTCCTTCCAAATACGACCTCTCTTTGTTTCAAACTAGGCAAGAATTGGGAATCTGTTTGAAATGCTCATTTTTTGCTAATTTTTAGGGCACATATTTGATGCTTTTTTCGTTTTCTTTTGCATATTAAAGCCTATCACCCCATTTTAAATACCTGAATCTATATTTAAGTTGGATATGCTATTATCGAATGTATGCAACGATGCTAGCTCTACTTTGCGATCTAGATTTTAGAGATGAGGGAATGTTCGCGAATGATGTAATCATTTAAAAATAGATTAAAGAGCTAGAGAATTTGAGTTGCAAAAATGTGCGCCTTAATGATTATGATGATAATTATTATGATTATGATTATAATCGTGGCGATGATGATGATGATAGCAATGACAACGATAATGATGACTGGCTTTGAAGATGATGTTGATAATGATAGTGATGACCATTATGATTTTGATGATTATGATGGTAAACATAGTAATAATAATAATAATAATAATAATAATAATAATAATAATAAATTTCTTTAAAGTTGGCTAAAAATAAATAGTTTTAAAACTAATACAGGCCAACTGATCTTCTTATTTACAATGCTATGCACAAATTATACAACAGCATGTGGATCCCGTCCAATCTTTGATTCTGTTTTTAAACTGTCTGTCATTTTTGGCAGATTTAATCATGTCAGGGAGTGTGTTCCATAGCATGCTTCCTCTAAATCTCAGAGAATTTAATCCGTACCTTACTGTTTTCGTACTTGGTAGTTGGACGAGATCCTTTATTCTAAGATTGTAATTTGTGGGCCTACGCTCGAAGAGATCCCACAGAAAGGAGGGATTTTTTGAGGTTAAGCATTTGTATGCCTCCAAAAGTAATGCTTGTAAATTTCTAGTATGTATCGTATGCTCACCTCTCTTCTGCAGAAGCTCTTCAAAGGTAGACCCATAGTCGTCCAATAGCACTCTCAGGGCGCGTTTATGAATTCTATTAATTTCATTGTTCGATGATTTTCCACTAAACATCCATATAAGCGGACAATAATTAAAGTTTGATAGTACAAACGAATTATATAGCATGACATTTTTTTCGTATTCAAGGTTTGGAGCAATTCTAGAAATGATGAGTGATGATGATGATGATGATGATGATGATGATGATGATGATGATGATGATGATGATGATGATGATGATGATGATGATGATGATGATGATGATGATGATGATGATGATGATGATGATGATGATGATGATGATGATGATGATGATGATGGTAGTGGTGATGGCTAGCCCATGGTTGGAGACCTCCTCGTGGTGGCAAGCGGGCACAGAGAGACTCTGCCCTTAAGTTGATAGTGATTCATTTCGCGAAGATTCAGAATTGGGGCAGATGTTGACGACCTGTGGCAAACTGTCCAACCAGGCCCCTTCAGTGAAAGTCAGGCACAGCAGCTTCAGGCTGCAGCTCGGATAAGTAACTGTTGGGGTAACAGAGTGGATTGAGTGTAGCCAACTCAATCACCTCTTCTAAACAATTTGAAGGCGACACTGACCTCAGGGTCAGCCTAGGCCCCGTAAGGGGCATACGGGAAAAGACAGACAGATGATGGTGATGATGGTGATGATGATGATGATGATGATGATGATGATGATGATGGTGATGATGATGATGATGATGATGATGATGATGATGATGATGATGATGATGATGATGATGATGATGATGATGATGGTGATGATTCTGATCATTCATTTCACTACGTTAGCCATTTTCAATCCAATTAGTTCAATTTGAATGACCTTTTCATCATCAATAGTAACACTGCCCTTAATACCCACCCACTCGAGGCACATTTTCAATTCTCTTCAATTCAAAGTCTCTTGGCGCTTTAAATTCAGAAGCTTGTTGCATAACAGGATTTAAGAGCAAATGAGATTGACATGACCAAGTTGCAGCCATTGTAGGCAGCATCCTTTTATATATAAGTAGATCAAACTTACGCATGTCTAATACCACCTAAAAACATACAGGCAGCACTAGCCGGGCACTAGCAAACCGCTCCAATGCTCTTCAGTTTGTTTTCAACTCTTAATAACTAACGTATAACCAACCTAGCATCGTTGCCAGTAGGGGCAATCCTGAAGAGACTCTACCATCTACAGATGAAGCTCTAATGTGTTTATTTCTTATCTCATTTTGCTATATCTAACAACTGGGTCTCTTAACATAAATAAAACGTGTTAAATACAATCCTTCATCAGGCGTCTAGTTTTACTACAATGAGTTTGCTTCTGCTTTTTTGCTTTTCCCTTATCAAACAGTAGTTGTGAGTTTTGATGATGTATGATCTTTGGCTTTTGGACAGCAATTTTCGTACAATATAGTATATTATTTTCTAGCATGATTTTTTTACGAGCATGGTTCTCTTGAGTCTATGAATACTCGAAATGGGATATTTCAAGCTGGGGGGTGACTATTTCCTCGACGGTTTACCCTTGTAATAGATAATGACTTTCACAGTTAGGCCGTCGAGAAAGTTATGATGAGGGGATGATTAAGCGTATGATAAAAAGGGATGAAATTCGTTCCAGATTTCAGCTGAAGTCCGCTTTTCATCAGCAAGCTGGTTCTCAATGTGCATATGTAGCCCGTAGTTTAAATTTTCATGCGTAGGTTCGAAAGGTAATAGTAATAATGATGTTGTTTTAGAAAAATTTTAATTTAAGTTGTAAGAGTCAAATAACCGTCATGGTCATTGTTATTTGCGTTGAAGTTGTAATCATCATTATCATTACCCTACTTCATCTTTCGAAATTTAGATTCAAACAAACATTTTTTAACTCCTTTCATTGAATATAACAGTTATGACACTCAATTGTATATCTCTCTTTAAAGGCCGCATGTAATCGTATATTATCAATTAAATGAGAAAATAAGAGAAAATCACGGAAACTTTTACCAAAAGTTTGTTAAATTGAAAGTTTCCCGAGCTTTGCTGCGACAGTAGAAAATAAAGCTTTCTTTTAATATCTTCACTTGATTATAACACTTAAAGTATAACCATATACCTCTCCAATAACAGACAGCGTAAATTGGCTGTTTCAGCATTGGCAGACAATGAGTTAACATTAATGCAGTGAATCATCACGTATAAGAACCTACAAGAACCTACTGTTTTAAAAGTCAGGCTGAATAAGGTTCTTATTTACAAGGAAATTAGATTATTGTAAGGTAGAAAGGTTGTCATCCGAAGGTTCATTTATTTTTCCCTGTGTATGAAAAAGAAAACTATGAATCCTAGTGGTTTTACAGACATCTAAAATCCTCACTAGCAAAGTGGTCTCAACAACTTTTCATTGTCGAGATGCATTATGTGCTGAACATATGCAACTGAAACTTTCTATAATCAGTGAACCTTGTCTTTAAAAATCTGGCAGTCTTAAGCATTAAATAACCAACTTTATTACCTTGCAATGGGAATCTGTGTGTTTATCAAACTGGAATAGGTTCTTATTTTCAAGGTTCATATTTCATGAGAAATAGCTTTTAGGTTCTTACTATTGTAGGTTCTCATATGCTGGGATTTACTGTAACAAACAAGTAAAAACACAAAACAAACGATAATTTCAGCTCAATAACGCTAAAACAAATTTCTGATAATTCGTTTGAACTCACTAATGACTGTGAGAATAATCATCAATGCAAAACTTCTATATGCATTCATAAGTTGATGGATTCGGTCACCTAGCCGGTTTACATCCACAGAATCAAATTGCAATACGCTGCTGGCGTTCAGCAGCTACTCGATTTGCGTATGCAGGTTTGGCTCAGCGGCATACCAAGCCCCAATACTATTCATTATGCATGTACGACATTCTAATATTTGCTATTGCTAAAATGTACCTCTGACTACTCAATGAATATAGGAATGATTTGAGAGAGAAGTATTTGAAGGAGGGGCTGTTGTTGGAAGTTGTTTGAAACTCTTACATAATCCTATGAAAGTTGTTTCCCCCGTGACGTAGTCTGGTTCCTTCTGACACGATTCTGGGACAAATCTTACTCCTTTGTCGAATTTCATTCCGGCTGAATGAATTCGATAAAAAAGTAAGATTTATCAGAAGATCGGATCAAAGTTTCAAAATTACTTAAGAGGAGACTGCAAAGTTCTAAGTTGAGGAGGGTGCTTGTAGAATTTCTAGGCTAGACAGGGTGATGCTAAACCTGTAAGTGCGTAACCCACGTAATGAACATGCCCATCGCTTCTGATGTCGTACTTACGATGCGATAGTCTGGTAATCCAATGAGACTTTTGTAGCCGGTGTTTTTGCTTTAATATGTATGCCTTAAAGGATCATGCTTTAGCTCATTAAGAGCTAAGCAACTTAGAGACGAAAGTATTTTGATGAATCTGTGAGATGGCTTGGGCACCGTTTTGGAAGGAGTTGGTGTTCTAGGTACCCCTGCCTTAAAAAGCAATGAGAAATGCACAATTTCTGAGGAGTACTAGGTTGCAAGGAATCCAAGATAGTAGAGAATAACTTTTGAGAATCAGCTGCAAAGAAGCATATTGTTCATGGGCTATTGTTGGAAATTAAGAGCAGGTAGATATCTGAGGTCAGGGAGTTTGGTTCAAAAAGATAAATGTATCCAATTTATATTAGAAGTCAAACGCTCCATACTTTCCCCTGTTAGATTTGTACTATAAATGTTAAGGATTTACTTTTCGAGCTGCTCGAAGCAGCTGAACGTGGTCCTCATAAAGAGCTATAAAGAGTTAATATGATAAACAGCGTTACCACATTGACAATGAATTGTTCTCAATTGAAGAACTGTCTTTAACTTGATAGTTTCTTCATCCTTTCGCTTGTTCGTACCTACAGTGGGGTGAGGGGGGCTTCACTCCCCTCAAGCAAGAAATCTATCGGTAGCTCACCAGATTTTTCATTTCTTTCCTATTCATAGACTCCTAACGATGAACCGAAAATACGTCAAGACATAGACTATTACAGTACATACAGCATTCTTCATCAATTTTGATCTTTTTAAGCATTGATTTATCGTGTTACATGACAAATCTTCGACAACTGGTTTCAGCAAGTACCTAAGAATTCACCCTTAGACACCTACAATTAACACGAGTTGCTCATTGTGAGACATGTAGACAACAATCTGTGCAGGTAATGGATTAGCTAACAGAGAGAAATAATAATGGTATATCTTTAAGAGATACATACAAGCATTGACAGAATTAGCAGGCCCTGCTCGAAACGACATTTTGTACATCACAAATAAGGAGAAGAGGAGAAATCGTTCACCACCACTCACCAGAATCTCTTCGTGAATCTTGATCTTTACTCTAAGTACTTCCACATTCACACAACGATACTTATCCGCTACTACAGGGTATGAAAGCATGATAACTGCTTATAACGTCATGTTGTTGTTGGTTGGCAACTTTGCTGGATAAATCCCTACATGTAATTGGATGCTGTATGATCCTTCTTTTCAATAACACAGATTAAATCTCCTTTTATTTTCACATGCCATGATCTAAAGCAGCTAGGTAAGAGCTTGCCCCGTCGCATGGATGTATCCGTAAGAATGGAGTAAACATTAGGACAATTGGTTGTTGAAGAGCAAAAGCTGCCACCTGATAGTCTATCTCATACAAGGAACTTCTATTGTTTGGCTATATAGAAAAGTACTGCTCATAGTGATTCCTCCCAGTGCCATGCTGGTTTCTTGTGTTTGTATATGGAAGTTGATTTTTATCATCTAAACAGCCAAGGGAGCTTCTCAGTAAAGGGGAAAGAGTTACAATCGGTAATTAGATTAAGTTTCTGAATAACGAATATTGGCTATGCATGGTCTTAATCAAGTCCTGAAGTAATTGTGGATTTGGCTCAACTTGTGGATTTGCGAATCGAGATTGTGAATCTTTATTTGGGGAGTGTGTGAATTTGTAAACAGGGGATACATATTTATTTAAAGTTTGTCATAAAAACTAGCACGAATTAACATTTGTGCTAGTGAATTGCATCAAGATATATTAATCTTTAGATAGTATTAAGATGATTTTTTCTTCAAATAATTTGCAATTTTATAGTTTCTGCTGCACCTTTCGTGTGATATATTGGAAGGGGAACACCAAGTTTTTATAACAATGTGGATCTGTAAGCACTCCACACCTTTATGCGCTGGTCTTAATTCAACTCGTTACATCGTTCTTGCATTGTAAGGATAGGACAGGGTTGAGCTTTGTAGTAGATTTTGATGTTAGGCCACATCCCATGCTGGATCAGAAGAAAATAAGAAACTCTGCCCATTGCGTTTATGAATAACTCAAATAATGCAATAAGAGCGAGTAAGAATTTATGAAAATCATGATGACCTTGTTAATTATAATTTTCAAGATAGATGGAAGTACCAACATTCATTTTGATTATTCAGAATTTTGTTACTATTTTCCTTGATAATAGTGAAAATGAGTATTACTAAATAGCGATTGCTAATTTCATACATAATTATTAATAGCTAATTACGTAATGATTATTTACTTTTGAGTAGATGTGATTTTCTTAATATGGATATAGATATATCATGAGAATCTTTGATTGGAAGTCATAAGAACTCTATTGCTAAAAGGTGTTTAGCGGCACACGATTTTTATAAGAAACAGGTTACAATCTAAGAAACTTTTAGAACTACAAAGAAAGAGCTCAGAAAAGTTTAGAAATTTCTGTAACGAACTCTTTCCCACAAATCTTCTTTCATTCCAAGAACTTGTAAACTTTGGAACACCTTACCTTCCACTTCCTTTCCTAAATCCTACAACTTATCTTCCTTCAAATCTAACATCAACAAACTTGATCTCATCTCCCTATCTACTTAACTTTCCTTTCTCTTTCTTCCTTTGTCAGGGCTTTGCTATAGGCTCTATTGGCCTTTCCCTGACATTACATACTAAAAAAAAAGCAGCTTCGGAAGCCCCTTTTCTCCTCCACGGTTTTTAAGAAGTTTCCATTACAGCATATTTTCTGTGCTAAACCCTATGGCCACTACAAAATATAACGTTTTACATTTTGTTGTCGTTTTTATTTAAATGTTTTTCATTAAATTAAGAAGCGATTGAGAAACTTCTAGAACTAAAATATAGCCAAAAATTAAGAAACTTCTACTAGCAGGCCCTGATCTCGGTTTGCTATAAATCAAAAAATTTGTAGTCTAGACTGTCACCTGATTGCTCTGAGTATTTTCTTTGACATAAAATTACATTTCAAGAGCCTTATTCACAAATAAGTGTTTCGTATTGCTGATTGGAAATCTCCTCAGAGATTATTTCTGGTAAAAGTAAAAAGACTTAGCTATTCATTCGGGAGGGATCTCTTCATTTAGACCAACCTGCTGAGCAGTTGATCTATCGTCCACCAGTCGCGTATTCATTTATTTGGATAAGTGATTTAATCATTGATAATACGATTTTTACTTCAAACAAAGCACACGTATGTGAGCAGTGCGCTATCGAATACAAACAGTTCAAACTGCACAGTTTTTACTCTGGTGCTAACATTGCTTGAAATGCAGCTATTCAAGACCCCATAGTGCTTTCTGACTTTGTACAAACACAGGTTCTATTGGGGTCGTAGCTGCTGTTGATTTTAATCCAACGAAAAACGCGAGATATTAAGTCGTAGTCATTTACGAAAACGAAACAGAAAGTCAAGTTGGCAATAGATTAAAAGTTTTATTATTCTCATCAGGACAGTCTCGCTGTTTCTGAAGGTCCTAGACAAATTTTAGGATTCGTTGCCGACCATAAGGTACTCAGACACAGTTTTGTTATACAACTGTACAAACTGAGTCAGATCCAGTTCTACTCTTATTTTAGGTACTGGCTTTCGCCAATAACCAGACAATGCAAAAGTGTATTCGGGTCCCTTTTGGTCGGAGGGCCCTTAGTTTGCGAACTAAAGTACCCTAAGCTGTGTTACACCACTTTGAAATAGTGAATGACTATGCCAATTTGAGGTACGTTTTGCAATTCAAATAGATTCAAATGAGTTCCACGCCTTTCTGTATGAAGCATTTGATTGCACGTTTATTTGCGTGTGAAACCAACATGGACATGTTAAATTCTATTTGTTTTCTTAAGGACAAATCTCTCGACATGTCCGTTTTTACTGGCATTGCATTTTATACCTACTTGCGTCTATGTTTGCTTTGGATGGAAAATCAATTTTGTCCAAAATTTGATCACCTTTAAAAACATGTATTGTATCATAGAAGGAGGTAACAGCTATGTTTGACATAGAGTTGCATAATTATACCTCCAGTCGTTGGTAATTGCTGTCCTATTGCGAATTCAGTATGGGACTGAGAACAGCTTATATTGATGCAATCGAGAATCGATTTTTGCAAACTGCTCGCTGCAGTTCAGGGGGAGTTGGCAATCGAAATTGAATTCAGCACAATCCATTCAACTAGCTTGAGAACATATACAATGCCGTGTGGTTTCGAAAGTTTTGAGACCAGTTCGCTTCTGCTTTCCAAAAAAATTAGCCCAGTTTGCAGGTTGCCATTATATTCAACATCAAGTGTCAACGAAAGTTTTAAGATGTAAAAACACGTGGAGGAGGCTTCTGTCTGGTTTATAGTAATACTGCCTTTTAATGGTTGCTTGTAGGCCTCAGGGTGATTCTATACGCATGCGTTATATGGAATCAAACACTTGATTTAGTTATTTTTGGATCTCTTTAGGGAGCGGCCATTATTTATTACCGGGGTTGGAACTGAAGAGAAAATGAGGCTGTGCTAGGTGGGGTAGCAGAATAATTGTTGAACACAGTGGTAGTGTAAAAACATATACCATATTTAAGCGTAAATACAGCCTTTTTTACTGTTTTCCTTCAGTGGGGTAAAGAAAATTTGACTTAAGCAAATGATGGGGCAAAATTTTTTTGAGGGCACGTAATACTTTTGCTACAGTCCCACCCTGGTCATAAACAATGACCGCTCCCTTGCATCATATTTTAACAGTAAACGTTACTTAATAGTTCCTTAATTTTAACTGCACATTTTAGTGCTGTAGAGTAGACAGTGTTAAGTGTTCAGTGTTAAGATAGGGCACTATGGACACTGCCAAGTTGAACGGAAGCCCGTCTGAGCACCACTTGTTAAAACGATTACAAACAGTTTATACGAATTCTGCTTCTCAATTCTAAGTTGTCTGCTGTGATTTTATGTTTCTTAGATTTTGTGGCCTTCTGCATGCAGGTTCCTTATAAAACGATGTTTATAATCTTTAAATTCAACTTGTACTTATAGCGTGTACACTTCTTCATGATACGCCGTTGTATTTCGCTCCCAATCTCAAGCTTGCTAAATATCAATTATAATATGAATCTCAGTCATAGTTCATTTAGTATTTCACTTGCTAATAACGCTTCAATACAGCACGAACACGCGGCACCATGTTTTAGGCATACTGAAAAGCCTTTTTCGTCCGACACTCGTCAGAGTATGCAACGATCGGATAGCGATAGACGTTTTCATACTCTGACGAGTGTCGGACGAAAAAAGCTTTTTAGTATGCCTAAAACCTGTTGCCACTTTTTCGTGCTGTAGTGAAGTTCTGTAGTACCTACAAATTTCTCACTAATAACACTTTATTTGCACTTTCTTTCATGTTGCTTCTCATTACGAATTCTGAAAGAAATTAGGTTGTTTCTTTCGATATCGTTCCTGGAGGACTGTGCATTAGTTTTATCCCAATTGGATAATATCATACGCACATAGATTTAATAGAGACTGTTGGTAAAAGAACCTAGAGGAATAGAATAAGAGGCTTTGATATGCATGAGAAGTTTCAATATTTTTGAATTTTTTACCGTTGAATCTACTTTGATACTTTTGTTTATAGAATGAGGTCTGGCCACATTTCAGCTAGATCACTTCTCTAGCACAGTCCTTCGTAGAGCCTTTGAGGAAATTTGCAAGATTGAAAGCCTTCGTTGCAGGGTTTGCAGATATACACTCTTTTTGTTTATAAGCATTACCTTTATAAGCATATCAAGGTTGGGAGATCCAAAAAATACCAAGCATACCGGAAGCATAATCCCAGTTTCAACTTTATGAGCTCAGACATTCTGAAACGGAATTATATAAAAAAACCTTGAAAGAGAAGGGAATACTTCATAAAGAAATACATTAATTTGCCACAGTGATACCTTTCTTCATTATTAATATAGTACACAATATTTTCTATAAGAAACAGGATTAAAGGAAACCTGTACGCCCTAAAATTTAAGAAACTTTTCTAACTACAAAGAAAGAGTTCAGAAACTTTAGAACTTACTGTGCTATCTTTCACAGTTTCGGAAATCCCCTTTTTTCCTCCATGGATTTAGCAAGTGTTCACTACAGTATGTTCTACGTGCTAAACCTTATATGCACTACAAAAGACAATGTTTTACGGTTTGGTTTCGTTTTCATTGCAAGTTTTTCATTAAATTAAGAAACTTTTAAGAAACTTCTAGAGCCAAATATTAGGAAATATTTACTACTATGCATCGAGCCAGGTTTCTCATCTAAGAAAAAACATGCTTTCATCTAGCAAACGGTACGAACAAAATCATATTTTACAGCTGAAAATGAAGCATACTGCGTCTGAGAAAAATACGCTATTCTTTAAGCAAAAAGAGTGTCTGTGGGTGGTAACTCTCATCAGCCCCTCTCGAATATTTCGGATTATTCAATTTAACCAAGCAGACGAATTAGAGGCTTTCGCTTTTCCGCTTTCATAAAGAGAACAACTATGGACCATCTATATGGTTGCAAGGGCGTTATTGTCGAGCATGCCTTGAACTCTTTGTCCTTCATTAGTATTGGCTAAATAACGACCGAATGCAACTGTTTAATAAATAACTTCCAAAATGTATACGTTCTGTTGATACATCTATGTAAAACGACAGAATAAGGATATGCAAACTTGTCGTCAAAAATAGATCTGCTGGCCTTTTTGCAGCCTACACATATACAAACCTGAAACAGTTGACACCACCAAATGTTCATTATTTAATTCCTGCTTAATACTGTACATGGGTGCTACGAAAAATACAAATAAACTAACTCACAATCCCTCATTTACTATAAGACGATTTCTTACCCATATCACTTTTGATGTCTTTCAAAAGGAACAGAATCCGTTTACGCGAAGGCTTTACAGCGTAAAGATAACATCATACGATGCTAGGACGTGAGCAACGCGACGAATTGGTCGAAGCCGTACGAGTTACACCATGAGGTATTCGTAGAGTTTCAGTTTTCAGAAACATCAGTGGTAGAGGCAGCTGTGAGTTAATAACGACAGTATTGGAATTGAATGCGGACGATTCTGTGTTTCGATATCTGTCGGTAGTCTTTTCAAGCAAAGCATCTGGGCATAGGCAGTTCAATACGCCTTAGAAAACAGTCGTAAAACTTAATTCTTAGGTGGAATATATTGAAAATTAAGTACGCGATTTAAATTAAGAATTGGTAGTCTCTTTGTATGGCAGCTGAGACTTGCAGATATTACTATTGTCCAAGCTTGCAGACAAAAATAAAAATGGCAGAATATGTACTGTAATTCAAAATATTGCGATGAACAATGTATTTAGGGTAAAACTATGAAAGATAGAATTCTTTTCATCTCTCAAGACAGGCATTCGACTATCTGGCCCGTCATAGTCCGCGTTGTTAGAAGCCTAGTCTTCGTAGCCTCTAGATACACTCGTAGCAATACAACAGACCCTCTAAAGCATTCGACAACACATATTGTAGTATATTGTTAACTTTTGTTGAAACTGTCAGACATTTACGATATAGTTTATCCAGCGTTAAAACTTAAGCAAAAAAGACAATACGACAGACCGTCCGGAGCTTTGGCAGCGCGTTTTGTAACATTAAGATCATCGTTAACTCGCATAAATTATATATATATATATATATATATATATATATATATATATATATATATATATATATATATATATATATATATATATATATATATATATATATATATATATATATATATATATAGAGCGATGTTTAACAAATTGCTGTATACAAAGATGTCGAGTTTACTTACTTTGTTTACTCTCCAATAGACCTTTGAATGGAAGCTTGACAATTAATCGCCAGCTTGGATTCGAGTGTAGATGACATCGAGAAGTTAAAGGAATGAATATAATTCTGATTGCCAGGGTATTTATCAAAACTCTAGAGAGGAAAGAAAGATGTGATCAATAATTCAGAAGCGTTGTTCTTTTTTGAATGAAATGATGTTTTAGATAAAAATAGCTTGCTATGGATCGTGGAGATAATCTTAGCAACTAGAATATAAAGAAACTTTATCCAAAACGACAGGATAATATTTTGTAAACTTCATATGTAAATAAAGGTAATATAGCTACATAAATACATATATACATATATACAGTACATAAATCGTAGCAAATTCATTCCTTGTTGTTGAGTAACTGCAGATACCAAGTATGGTAAATTGGAGGAGACTCTGTGTAAGTCTGTGAACTAAGATTGGACTTGACAAAGAATGACAATACAAGGACCATATGTGGATTGCATGTAAAAGTCTTCTGGCGTCCATCGCTATTTTCAACCTGAAAATTTTACAGCAATGAGTATTTATGTGGTAGGGATTGCTAGACAGCAAACAATGTTGATTTAGTGTTTGAAAATCATGACCAATACCTAGCATTGTTCAGTTTACTGTACTATATTGAATCTAAAAGCCCATATAGCGTGTATCCAATAATTATGCTTAGACAATGGGTAGCTTTGTATTTTTGTGAAACTAGACAGGCGTAAGGTTTTCTCTTGTAAGTAATCAAACCAGCACGTTATTACTTTTTTGAGTGAGATACACAGACAATTATTCAGGTGGGTATCACAAGCCTGGTCTCTAAAGCCTTTTATAGCTGAATAACAGCACTGTCTCAATTTGGCAAGAGAACAAGATAGTATTCCATAGATGGTTGATATGAGCCTCTATATCAGGCGTGGGCAGCCCTTTAGTAGGGTGGACCGGGGCAAAGGTAAACTTAACTGAGAACAATTTGCATTATTGAGAGGCTAATGAATATGAACTATTTAACACAACAAACCAGTTATCAAAGGATGGGGCTATCTACTCTTGGGCCACAAAACTTTCCTTGGTGGGCCGAATAATGACCCGCGGGGCGTAGGTTGCCCAAACCTACTCAATAGTAGCATGGTAGAGCCATATATAAATATTTCCATTGTTAAGCAGATTGAAGAGAGCTTTATCAAGATAGTTAGTATACGTCTTAATGATTCTAATATTTTTCCAGTGGATTAATAAAGGTCATGAGAAGATGCCAAATCCATACTGGGTTTCTTCGAAAGGACAATCAGATTATTTCATGATACATGGCCGCATATAGATAAACGCATGTATTTTTGTTGCTATACTGGCTGATTTGTGTGCAACGGCTGTTTAAGATCTCCCAAGGAATGGCAATCGAGAGAGCCTCTCAAAAAGTTAGCTACTTTATCTATAGTTCGTATCAATGTGTCCCACCTGCCACTTGAAATTCGGAGTTTTTTTAATTGGCACTGTCAGGTTGCGAGAGGCCCAATCTGTTTGTTTTCCTTAGGAGTTTTATACTAGTGTTTGAAATGGCCTGGAGGATTTTTCAACAGAGAAGATGAAACTTCATCAGAAGTACCAGGTGCAAGAGAAATGGAAAACAATATTAAGAACTCAAAATACCGTACCATCAAAAACAACACTTTTAACTGCAAGAAATTGAATAGATCATGCATATGTCGCGGCATGAGATTCAAAATCTTGCTGCATTTTTTATTGGCAGATGTTGATGATGATGACTTATGCTTTGAGATTGACGATGCTATTTGTGGATGTTGCTGTTGGATGTTTTTATGGTAACGATGACAACCGTAACAACGATCATGATCATATTGATTATATTGATGATTATATTGATGAGAAGGGTGACAACAAACTGATTTTGAAAATGGTATCCGTGTTGGTATTATTGGGTGTTCGTATGCTAATTGTGATGCTGCACAGTTGTTGTGATAACGAAAGCGATTATAATCTTGGTCATGATAGTATAGCCGCCAAATATGTGAGAACCCTGTCAGGTCTATTTTCTCCCAACTAATCGACCAATCACCACGCAGGATTCTAATCACACATTCTAATACTAGGTCCATTTCACATGCTGATTGGTCGATTAGGTTGGGAGAAAATAGACCTGACAGGGTTCTCAAACGTTTGGCGGCTATGCTGGTCGTGATTATGATGGAAATGATGAGAATGATGATTATGATCATGACTGATTGATTGATTGATTGATTGATTAATTGATTGATTGATTGATTGATTGATTGATTGAATGGCTAACTGACTGAAAGACATAGAGACAGAGTGATTGGTTTATTTATTAAAATGTGATACTGGTCGACTGGAATTTGACAGCACGAATTTTCCAACCATTGGCTTCACCTTACAACGTGCGTTGAAGAGCCTTTGCACTATTAGACGTTTTCAATAACTCCAAATTGCCTTAAAGGCTGTCGATGAACTAGCACCAATTAACTGTTTACTAGACATATATGCAGATATATGTGCAACTGTAATTTACGCTGTGTGCTGACCAATAGTTTTCATGCAAACCATCTCTCAGGTAATGAGATTTCTCATAAATAAATTTATGGAAATCACATTTATTCGTATTGAATCTATTTCTATGCGTGAAACTATCTATCTTGAAGATGAACAAAGGACCACAGAGTTCAATTAAGTCATTTTAAGTAAAAATTTGCAAAACGTAACATGAAGGCAATCAACCTGCATTGTCGTGCAGTGTCGTTTATTGCCGTGCATTGTTATGCCATAAGTGGATTAACGAATGACATCAATCATATTTGTAAACAAAGCAAGTGTAATAACAAGGAGGCATATAGCAATGCTATGGGCGTAAATACTATTGATTAGAGATCAGAATGCCTGTCGCTTGCTTGACTATAAAACCGAGAGCAGCCAACGCATTAAGGGAGAATTCAATTTACGCGACTCTGTGCAGATGGAAAATTTGAATGCTTAATCACAATAAATCTTTGTAGAATGCAAAAAATATTTTGAAATAATTCAATCATCAATTGCTGGATTTTATTCTATTTCATATTCAATAGCGTCTTTGAATTTTTAGTTTAATTCTTTGCCTGTGTTTGCACTTTGCCTATTGATTGATCAAGCAATCAATTGATTGATTGATTGATTAAGCCATTCAATCAGTGGTTCAGTTCTTATAGAATAATAGGTGTCCTTGGTCCGGTCAGAAAATCATGGAAAATCAGGAGTAAACTGACCGGTCGGGCAACTCGTACATGGAGGAAGAGTCCGGATGCTTAAAGAGCTTTGACAAAAAGCCATCCAAAGACACTAGCTTCTAAAAACGATGATAGATGATCATATGGGTCCCTTGTTTATTTCCACAGTAGAATTCTTGTCATGTTAGCACATAGTTCTTTCTCTTGGCTCTCATTTTGACATAATGATGGGGACCTATCCAGCTTATGGATCGGAGACCCATGAACCTCTCAGTACATTCTTAGGAACATACATCATTAAAATCTCTGATGAAGTCTCGATACTCAAACTCAAAAGAAATTCAAAAGTGCGTCCTCCTCGGCACTACTTGCATTATATGGAGGGCTCAGTCCATTATATAAACTATTCCTGTCTTATGAAAGTCTGCTGTTCAAGGGATAAACTCTGTTTCAAATGTGATATGTAAAGCACAAGTCTTAATAACACTGACAATACACGTTTTAAGAAGGTGGATTATGAGAAAGTAGTACTCGCCTGCTGAAAATGTTAAAAAAGATCAATACAGGACATCTGATTTGGTTTTGCATATGCCACAAGAATTGATGATCAGGCTACCCTAATTGCAGTATAAAAAGTGGACCGAACTAATAAACATTCGTCTGTGTGACATTTGTAGCGAAACCTGAGGTTGTTCCACCCATTAGGCCAAACTAGGTAACAGTTGTTGCATTAATTGCTTTGACAATCGCTAGATATTTTGAGTTACAGATGTTGCAGGAACTTTTGTATAACAAGGATGGTAAACTAGAGAGTATTTGTGACACATTGGTGAAATTTGATATGCTTTATAACGATGTTTCATAGTTAAGCTCTAGCTTAACACGCATAATAGCGATCACACCAAATAAAACAATTTATCCAAATTTACACTAACTGAGGTCGCTGATTAGTTTTAGAGGAGCTTCCAGATATTTTGAGCGGAAAATGAGTTGCTATGGCTTATCTTGGTTTGCTCCGTTGCGTTACTCTTCTTTTATAAGAAACCATTTTTAATGAACCTACAAGTATAGGGCCAAAAATCGAAGGAGCTTGTACCACTAAGACAAAATCCATCAGAAACTTTTTAATCTCGAATAATTTTATCAAGAATGGACAATTTGACGGTCATTTATATTTTTTAGTCAAACGTGCAAGAATTGTCCGTAATCCATGTTGCTGTGTTTCACTGAGGGGTTTGCATTGAAACTTACAATGTTTATACTATCCTGTCTTAACACTTAATACTTCTAATGTGTAGTATGAAAATAAGAGGCCATTAAATTTTAGTATTACAAAGAAGCAAAAAGAGGCCCAAAATAAAAAATTCCCATTTTAAATATTGAGCAAATAAAAAAAATCAATTACTTTTCTTCACCATATACGCTTAAAAGTGAAAAAGGATACTCATGAAAGATAATCTTGTAGCAATATTCTTCTTTAAATTGCCTTCACGATTGAGCTAGCATTTTGTGCATTAAGTTCTCGTAACGGTGTAGTAAAAAGTTTACTGACAAATTTGAACAAAAAGTATCATTACTACCGACAAGCCATGACAGTTATACTAACTATTAATGACAAGCACAACAATTACCAGCGGTTTTAAGATATATCGTTTATAGACTTTAAAGTTTCCGGGAAAATATGTGCAGAATTTTGGGAGTTTTGCAGATATTCTTTCACTATGAAGGGTTAGAAAGTTGACAATACAACTTTTTTCCCTATCCACCGTTTAGAAATAGGCTCAGTTCTGCATCTTTTTCTCGTTTTTCTTTAAAAATTATTTGACTTTGAGTGCTACGTATTGAAATGTAGCAGTGGTGTAAATCCATAGAAGTCTTATGCTATGCTATGTTCTCTATAGCTTTGCTCATCGTAGTGACAGAAGCTTGAGTGCTCAATCTGTTTCTCAGGAGAACCATTGCATGCTCATGCATTGCTGATACCTCATATTTCCTCTTAAATCATGAGTTAGCATTTGGATCTTGGTGATATAAACTCCAAGCGCATAGACCGAGTATTGTTTAGGCAACAATGTATTTTAAATTACAATTTTCAATAGCCTTCGATGTCATTTCATAATAATCACATTGTTGTTATTTCAATTGGCTTCTTGTTCGTACTTTATTTGCAAGTTATAATTCCTAGGAGATTTGAAAATCAAGATAGAAAGGCCTAAGTAAGACTTCAAAGCTGGTTCATGTCTATCTCATGCTTTTGGTTTATATTTTTCATTAAATCATGTCAGTTGAAAATAATACTTACAGGTACATACACTGCAAAAAACACCTGCTCTGATTTAATCACGTCTATACTATAAACATTTGGCGAGTGATTTCGCAATCAATCTGGCCACTTTGGGC
This sequence comes from Mastigias papua, assembly GCA_964019165.1. Taxonomy (NCBI): domain Eukaryota; kingdom Metazoa; phylum Cnidaria; class Scyphozoa; order Rhizostomeae; family Mastigiidae; genus Mastigias; species Mastigias papua. Next base: position 2,024,315 of record OZ025280.1, on the reverse strand, counting down.
TCGCAAATAATTTAGAAATGGTTGCCTGTTTCTTACGAGCAAAAGCGAAACGAACGAGCAAAGAATTTTTGCATGGAAAATTTCACATTTACAACAGATATTAATGAAATTTAATGACAATGAGGTATGATGGTACATGATATCATTAGAAGCGTAAATCAAATCAGTCAAGTACAAAAACAGTGCTACATTGTTTGCAAAAAGACTAATACTTGCGCAAATACTTTACTTTCTTGGGCAGTATCAGCCAGTTACAGAAAATGTGAAATAACAGGAACTATGATAAACAATTTGGGTTTCCAGCCAAAGGAAGGTGGCCTAAAACTTGAATTGGACAAAACTTACCTTTCTAGATCGGATCTAAAGCCAATTATGTATCTGGGAATCATCACCAACATTACTATCAAGCATCCACGGACCAAACTGCTGGGTAATGAATAAGTAAGATGCAGGTTTCTGCTGAGATTCAGCCTTCTAAAGTGTTGAATATTTCAATATATCACATATCGAGGCTGACGTAAGATAAAATTTCGCGGGTAGTGGACTATTCTAGCCCAGGTCTCTTGAGATGTGATGGAGCTGAAACGGAGGTTAGTGGGAGAAATTGTGCCTCAATGGCGATCAATCAGTGATTAACCTTGATACTTGATCGTCACTAAATGCTTCAACTTGAAATACACTTAACGGCTAAGCAGTCCTCTTCATATTCTCCTACACTCTTAAATTCCACCATATATCCACGAAGGCATTACAGAGGAAAACAGACTTCAAAGCAGACCTCCCAGGAAATTCACAAAGACATTATCTTTTTGTCCTAATTTGCAGTCGATTTCTCCGAAATAAAGACTACATTTCAAGGTGCAAGAATATATTAATAAAAATGACATATCAAGTATTCTAATTATACACATTTTTAACTACAAAATTCAGCCTCAATAAAAACATGCTATTCCACATTGCATGGATTTCACATCAATACATCATGTACCAACATCAATATCAATAAACCAGCCAGTACTAATTCGACGAGAAATTGCTTCCTCTTCGTTTGAAATCGCTCAGAGGTTCGCATGTTAGTAACGAGGGGTTTGGAGATAAATACAATTCTTCTGAGACATGATTCTTTACGATTCTACGGCAGTAACCTTCAAGGTTTTAGATGCTAGAATCTTTGCTTGTTCGGATGAAGGGCGAGCAGGCATTCCCCTTGCATAATTCGTAATGGCTGAAGATGGTGGGTTCGAAGCTACGTCTGTACTCGCTTCACTTAAGCTCGTATTAGAATTTTTCAACAACTTTGATGCCCCAGAGGATGCAGGCCTCGATCCTCCAGAAGTTGGGCCAGCAGTTCTGGGACTCAACAAATCCTGCTCTGCAAACAAACCATGAACTGCAACTGCTTTGTTTGAACTGGAAAAAGCAGATTTCGGGCGAGGAGAAGACGAAGATGATGGCGGCACGTAAAGGGGGGAAGTATTTGGCGTCCTATTACTGTTCTCGAAAACATGAAGAGTTTCTTCGTGCTTTGGCTTACGAATTACGGGAGAATTTCTGCTTATAATTGGAGAAGGCGGTGCTGGCAGGGCGAGGGCAGCTGAAGGTTGACGACTTGAAGGCTGAAACAAAAAGTTGTATTTGCGAAATAGAAAAGGGCATAGAAATCTAGCGAAGAAACTAAATATTAAATAAACGAATTCCTACCAACAATCTCATGTAAAAATTACTTTACAATGAGTACCTAGCTCTGCTAGGAGTAATTGATTACTTTTTAAACAAATGTATGGCATCTGGATGGTATTTCTGTTGTTTCATTAGAATTAAAATAGCACCAGACTAAAACACACGTTCAGAAATCGGAAGTGAAAGAAGCTTCATATTGAATTTGCCTGGCAAGCATCTGTAGGAGGTATGGTTCTGTCGCTGTAATTTACACAAACATAAGCGAAAAGCAGACAGGGCACATCAAAAAACGCGTGGTTATGATTGACTTTCATAACGTTCTTTTGAAACTTGTAGACTTTCGTATAAACAACTCATGAATAGAAAGTCATAAATATAATATTCAGCTGAAGGAAACGAGATGAGCTCCAAATAATATGAATTAACGTGAATGTGATGGAGGTTTCAATGAGCGGAAATATGATTTGCCAGATGTGAGTGTCTGTGGCTTATTGGTAAGTGATCAGGTAGGAGTGAGGAAATACGACATGTAAAGTGGAAGATAAGGTTAAAGGGCATACTGCTAAAGGGCATACTGCTAAAGCACATAGGACATAGAACTTGGGACATAAGGTAAATGTATACCGCAAAACAGGCTAGAGCAAAGAACACGGGACAAAGGACAAAGTGCATACTGCATAAAGCATAGAACATGGGATAAAGCTTATGATACCAAAGGGGGTAGGACATAGAGCATGGGGTACAAAGTGATGTGTATGTTGCTAAAAAGGGAAAGACATAGAGTCTAGGGTAAAAATGCATGAAACCAAATAAAAATTGTGATAGCAAACTAATTGTATTCAAGACTCACAGTTGCGTGACTTTTCTGTCTATGAGATCGCGACCAAGACGCTCGCATCTCTATTTTCTGTCTCCGTTCTGTAAACAAATAAAATGTCTCAATTGTGGACAGTTCTTACTAAGTTTCTCAATCTTCACTTAGCTGTATGTGAACTAGAAAAACTGAAGGACCAACCAATAATTCACATCTAATCGAAAGGAGATAACAAAAAACTGATATTGAAAAATAAACAAAACGGATATAGAGCGATTGATCATCTGAATACACAAATACGGATGTGTAAACAAAGAAGGAAAGAATGGAAAATAAACAAATTTATCAAATTTATCAAATTTATCTAATTTATCTAATTTATCTAATTTATCAAATTTATCAAATTTATCTAATTTATCAAATTTATCAAATTTATCTAATTTATCAAATTTATCAAATTTATCAAATTTATCTAATTTATCAAATTTATCTAATTTATCAAATTTATCAAATTTATCAAATTTATCAAATTTATCAAATTTATCTAATTTATCTAATTTATCAAATTTATCTAATTTATCAAATTTATCTAATTTATCAAATTTATCAAATTTATCAAATTTATCAAATTTATCTAATTTATCAAATTTATCAAATTTATCAAATTTATCAAATTTATCAAATTTATCAAATTTATCTAATTTATCAAATTTATCAAATTTATCAAATTTATCAAATTTATCTAATTTATCTAATTTATCAAATTTATCAAATTTATCTAATTTATCAAATTTATCAAATTTATCAAATTTATCAAATTTATCAAATTTATCTAATTTATCTAATTTATCAAATTTATCTAATTTATCAAATTTATCTAATTTATCAAATTTATCAAATTTATCAAATTTATCAAATTTATCTAATTTATCTAATTTATCAAATTTATCAAATTTATCAAATTTATCAAATTTATCAAATTTATCAAATTTATCTAATTTATCAAATTTATCAAATTTATCAAATTTATCAAATTTATCTAATTTATCTAATTTATCTAATTTATCAAATTTATCAAATTTATCAAATTTATCAAATTTATCTAATTTATCTAATTTATCAAATTTATCAAATTTATCAAATTTATCTAATTTATCAAATTTATCAAATTTATCAAATTTATCAAATTTATCAAATTTATCTAATTTATCTAATTTATCAAATTTATCAAATTTATCAAATTTATCTAATTTATCAAATTTATCAAATTTATCTAATTTATCAAATTTATCAAATTTATCAAATTTATCTAATTTATCTAATTTATCTAATTTATCAAATTTATCTAATTTATCAAATTTATCAAATTTATCAAATTTATCAGATTTATCAAATTTATCTAATTTATCAAATTTATCAAATTTATCAAATTTATCAAATTTATCTAATTTATCTAATTTATCTAATTTATCAAATTTATCTAATTTATCTAATTTATCAAATTTATCTAATTTATCAAATTTATCAAATTTATCAAATTTATCAAATTTATCAAATAAGTATTCGTTGAGTAACTTGCTAGAGATAATCTAAAGAGACGAACTGGACAGATATATTAATGGTTGAATAGATGGAGAAGACAGAATTCGTCCTTGGTAATATACCTCTGTTTGGCACAAATTTCTCTCCACAGGTCACGCACACCAACTGGTTCCTTTCAATTTCATGAAAGTTATATATCTAGTGAATAGAAACAAACTATGTACAAGCAAACAAACAGGTAAGCAAGTAAAAAACTGGCTGACAAAAGCATGCAAACAAACAAACAAGCAAAGACAAAAACAAGCAAGCAAAACACTTCACGTTAGAAACAGCTCAAGTTGACTTTTATGAGAGATAACGACGGTATACCTTTTGTAGGGTTCCGGGGGCATTATTCAAAAAAAAATCCTGACTTTTCCAGACTTTCCAAGACTCCTGAGAACCCTGTAATTTAACATCATCAAATAGCAGATGCCAAAATGAGATATTAAATCATCGGATACGATATTTTCAAGATTACTAACCTCATCTCCATATTTTGTAAATGCCCTTCTTGCCACACTGTTAAGACCAAGCTTAGACGTTGACTTGTCAAGAAGCTAAATTTTGGAAATACATAGAAATTTCATTACATGCGGTAGGATTCATGGATAAGGCTAATGAGTGCAAGTGTGCAGTAAATATTGCTGTGGTGTATAAGTCTGATCTGAGTCTGGGTGTAAGCATGTCGAAGCTTACTTACCACCAGGGGCGTACCGATGTAAGAGATTAGGAGGTGTTACACCCGACATATTGCAGAAGCCACCGGTACACTTTTGGCTAGTTGGTAAACGTTGTCAAAACGACTATTGCCTGTCACTAATCATAGTGCATTGTTCAATCCAGTCGGTAAACTTCTTTTTCTAATACCCCCCCTCACCCCCCCCTTTCAAAACCCCTTCGGTATGCTTCTGATAGCTACTAGCTACTGGCTAAGCAATGCTCAAGTTCGCCTGTGATCCAGGCCAGCTGTCCTTAAAAAGCTGGTATGCTGCCAAAAGATTGGAACGAATGGCATGTGAACTCTAGTTTTAAGATAAACTACAAATAAGTACAAAATCTCTGCACAAGTTTGCCAAACGTCACAGCCAAATTTACTAACTTTTCACTAAGCCAATATGTATATATCCCTCTTGTTGCTTGGGAACACCCAATGTTGATATTCTAACACCATGCAGGTCCCATTACACTATGAATTATGCGCAGTTCACATACCTCAGTTATACTTGAAGCTATCACTGGCAATGCTCGACTTGAATTTTCACCATTTGGATAAACAAGAATGCTTTGGCCACGTGGTAAATCATACAGTTTTCTCTCCTGCATTCTATCAAATAGCTTTGCACTTTTCGGCCTAGTATTGTGGACTTCAATCAAGCGGCCTTGTTCTTGTTGACACCTCAGTTCAGAAAGATGGAGCTAAAAACAATGGATAGCATCTATAACTTAAACAAATATATATATATATATATATATATATATATATATATATATATATATATATATATATATATATATATATATATATATATATATATATATATATATATATACATTTCACTATAGCTCAAAAAAGCGGGAACATTCTTTCAGCATACTAAAGCTTTTTTCGTCCGATACTCGTCAGAGTATGACGAGTGTCGGACGAAAAAAGCTTTCAGTATGCCAAAACATTATTCCCGCTTTTCTGTGCTATAGTGAAGTTCTGTAGTACCAAGAGACTTTTCACATATATATATATATATATATATATATATATATATATATAGATTCCGTAAGATTCTGAACCAGGAAAAGCTTGGAAAATACAAGGATAAAGCATGAAGAGAAGACAAAGAGATATTCAGATAGAAAACAAGATAGAACTAACTTGAAGTTCTTCGATCGATTTTTCAAGAATTTCTTCCTGCTTGCTGGGCTGCTCCCAGACTTTCATTAAAACTGGTTTCACAACATTTTGATCTCCTTGGTTTGATGTCCTTCCAGCGTATCTACGCCCTAAAAGACAAATTGAATGGAAATTGCATTGTGTTGCATTGTGTTACATGCTAGTATTTTCTATCATTACGTATTACACTAAAATGATTAATGTTCTGTTAGTGTTGAATTGTAAGCTGTTCTGCTCAACTTTGATATAAAGCATTTATTGTACCATATTGCGTCGTATTGTACAGTAATGTATTGCTCCACATTTTAGTCGGTAGCATTCACATGTTGCTTCTATTTTAATATCACATTTTTAATAAAATTTTTATTTTACTGAATTACAGGCAAAACAGCAACAGGCCAATACGTACCTTGCAACTGCCTCAAATGATGCTTTTCCTTCTCTAAATAGTCAGCAACGCGAGCTCTTTGTTCTCTGTCCTGAGCTGTGCGAATGGCCAATCTTTCTGAATCTGTACAAAAATCAAATAATATCGTACGGATTTAGCTACCTAATTAAGTGAAGTGTGTGATTTTATGATAAGATATGTGTACTCAATAAATCAGATTTCAAATATATATATATATATATATATATATATATATATATATATATATATATATATATATATATATATATATATATATATATATATATATATATATATATATATATATATATATATATATATATATGTATATTCCATCTACGACTGTTTAGCCGCTGTATGACTGTTTAGTTGAATGTTTAAAACCAGGTTTGTGAACAAAAGATTACCTGTCAAAGTGAGACTTTTCTTTCACGTAGGAAAATATTATACAAAAAGTCTCCACTTCTTGTATCATTAGGATTTTGTTAAAGTAAATTTTAAACGACTCATTAACTAAATAAAATAAAAAATAAGCAACGCACAGCTGGCTTTCAGTGGTATCAAACAGAGGAGAAAGAAAGGAAAAATATAATAGAGAAAAAATTAACAAAATTAAGTAATATCTAAATATCTATTGTGTCAGGGTTTACCCGTGGTATACTACGACAACAGGATATGGAATAGGTGCATCTAATAGTAATGTGATGCAGATGATCATAATCAGCACTATTGTCTTTACCATAGGCCCATTGTTTGTATTTACCCGAAAGCAAGAAATTGCAGCCGTTGACATAAACGTCATAGCTCCGGAATATGAACTCTTTGATGTGAACATAAATAGAGTTAGAATCAGTTGTTTCTCTACTCAAAAAATAACTTCAAATGTCTAATAAACTACTATATATAGCCCAGCAAACCAAAAGAAATTCTTCACGGTTTGAACTTCTATTATACACTATGCACAAAGGGTATGCCTCCACGACAACAAAAGCGTATTTTAACCAGAAGAAACCATAGAAATCTCATTTCAATTTGCTTCGTGAGTGGTTGCGACTTCTGCTTTCAGACAGCATTTGGCTGCTGAGATAGAAATACAGAAGAGACATAGAGAATTTGGAAATATTTAAATATGATAAGGGATTGTAACTGAAGGATAAATTAAAACCGAAGAAAATGGTATTTTCAATGTGCCCAAGTGTTTTAGTAAAAATCTGGGTTCTCTAACACATCTGTTTCAGTTAATAAATACACAATAGTTAAACATTCCTAAGATAAAATTTCAGATGCTTTTTTCGGGATTGTTGTGTGCACACGAGTTCAATCTTCCATAGCTACCTTCAAACGGAATGAATGACTCCCCACAAGACACCCAGACATCTATTGGTACTCTCACATCGATTTTGTCGATTCTTGGACTTTCTTCACTCTCTTTGTCAGCATCAACGTTGGCAAATGAAACTCTTTTCTGGGGTTTAATCGATTCCCCGGTTGCTGTCTTTTCTCGATTAGGATCTATAGACATTGTATCGTCTGTTTCAGTAAATAAATCCGATGATAGCGTGTGCGTTGAATTCAAGAGTGTATCAGAGTAATCTTGGTTGCCTTCTTCACGGGAAGAGCGTCTCTGCTGAAATAGCAACCGTAGAATTGAAAATGCAACAGCGAAACCAAACTTGTGTGTGTGTCTGTGTGTGTGTGTGTGTGTGTGTGTGTGTGTGTGTGTGTGTGTGTGTGTGTGTATGTGTGTGTGTGTGTGTGTGTGTGTGTGTTGTGTGCGTGTGCATTTTCTGTTTCTTGTATGATTCTCATGAAAAACAATCGCCTACCCCTGTTCTAATCTAATCGATCAAGGATTATTTACAAGGAAAATTTCGGCTAATTTTGAGTACAAAGCCTAGTTAACCATCCACACCCACTAGAAGGAAATATCTGAGAGTCTGCAAATAGTGATGGCATGATTAACATGATTATCATAAATTACGAAATCAATTTATACATAATTAGCATAATGACATATCAGCATACTTACCTTTGCATCATAAATGCTGGATTTGCTTAGTGGCAGGCATAGTTCTGGGTAATACGGTTGTAGCAACTGGCTCATATCAATGATTAGCTCACCATTCATTGTGAAAAGCTTACGTGCTGCTTTAGGCAACCCAAGCTTAAATGTGCATAAATCCAAAAACTGCAGTGGAAAGAATAAGCTCATTTAAACAAAAAAATTGGGGCATGCATACTTAAGTGACTATATCAAGAACAGGAGGAGGGATTTGGATTGTCGCAACATGGCCTGGTCTTTGTCATCTTCATTTGTAAGGCAGTCAAACAAAGTGCATTCTCACATTACGAGCAATCTAAATTGGGATTAGATACGTAAAATTGTCTTGCCTGTCATTGCAAAGTTTTGCCAGTTTGAAAAAGATTATTTCAGTAAGATTATTATTTCAGTAAGATTAGTAAAGATTAAAGTAAGATTATTTCACAGTGAGCTGTATGGCGCGCCAAAAGGGAAAAAATACGAATCTATTATTTACAATACGAAAATAAATTTTTTAATACATAACCTAATTTTATAATACGAAAATGAGATTTTATAATACGAAGTGGATTATACAATACGAAGAGTGTCGACTATATAATACGAAAAGTTGCAAAAATATAATATGAAAAGTTGCAAATATATAATACGAAAAGTGTCTCGAATATATAATACGAAACCCAGCATGACGCGAACGCAGAGCATAATGGCGAGCCAGAAGATGCGATGGTATTGTTTGCAAGGCTTAACGAGCTGGTGGAGGTAGCATCTACGGCTATTTGACAACAGTCTGGAGGTATCTCTCACTCTCTCACCACTCTCAAAGTAGGCGTCCTCGAGAAACACCTACAACCGAAGATGCGCTTCAGGTATTGTAGGCCTACCCTAACCTAGGTTCAGGACAACCCTCTTTCGATCAAATTCTTCGATAAGTCCAGGAAGGAGAGAGAGCAGGTCTTTCATTCGTTCAAGGACGTTTATCGATGAGGTGGAAACTCCAGATGCCATTTTCAGCAGGGTTTTATCGAACTATTTCGTATCAGAATTCCAGCTCGAAGCCAGAGCAGCGCACTAATGAAATTCTTAAATATCATCCAGCCTTCGCGTCGCGTCATACTGCTTTGCTTGCTCGGAGTCATGCTGCGTTTCGTATTATATATTCGACACTTTTCGTATTATATATTTGCAACTTTTCGTATTATATATTTGCAACTTATCGTGTTATATTTTTGCAACTTTTCGTAATATATATTCGAAACTCTTTGTATTATATAATCCACTTCGTATTATAAAATCTCATTTTCGTATTATAAAATTAGGTTATGCATTAAAAAATTTATGTTCGTATTGTAAATAATAGATTCGTATTTTTTTCCTTTTTGGCGCGCCATAGGAGCTGGACCTTATGGATAAAAGATGTATCTAAACAATCTCATTTTTCTGCTTCTCTCTAGATCAAATTATATTAGTAGGAATTTATGTAGCTTGTACTTGAAAACTTTATCAATGTGTTTACGATAACAGTACCTGGTTAATACTGTTTGCGATTACAATCACCCCATCACTGTATCCAATATCACCATTTTTATGAGCCAATATGCGAACCGACGGCGTTGTTTGTGCCAGGTTTAACTCGTAGGCAATCACCTTAACGCTCGATTCCTTTTGTAAGCGTTTCAATTGCCCTTCCCAAACAAGCAAAGTTAACTCAGCCTCCCTTTGAGATAAATCAACCTACGAGAGAGACAGCTTAGAATTGCCTTATATATCATTGGATTTAACAAAAAATAGCAACACTGAATGGTTAGCTTTTCAGATTCTATTCCACAAACAGCTACAGACTTTATCGATTTTTACCTTGTTCGAGAGGCATTTAAAACTTCCGTTTGTTGTCAAACCAAACTTCCCCGCTAGAAAAATGACAAGCATAAAATTCATCAATGAAAGCTTTTTAAGGAGTGAATGATATAAAACCTAATAAACATGATTTTCTTTCCAAATCTTTAGAAGACAAGAAAAGAGACAAAATCTGTGAAGAGCGAGCAATATCTTAATAGGCCTGTCAACTGAGAGCAAGAGATGAAGGATTATGTTGAGCTTGTCACCTCAATTTCTTAAAGATACAGATGAATTTATAAGGAAATATTCTGATCATAAGAATCTTACGTGTCCCCATAGCACATGAGAATTCAGTAATTTCTTTAATCTTTTGTAGTTTAAGTTTTCCACGAACTGCCCTTCCACAGCTTTCACAGACACGAACAGGCCCGCTGTTTGGCTTAGTTCCTTCAGAAATAGAATAGCCCTGATGGAAAGAGAAGGATGGTAAGCTGATTGTCCCAAAATGATTGCTAATTATCAATAATGATTATACGATAGGATGGACAATGATTACGTAATGAAGGATACTTGAAGAGTCAACATGAAATAAAATCAATGAATTACATAAATCAAGAAGAAACGGTTAATAAAGAATGAAAACGCAAATGAAAAACAGAAAGAATAGCAAAGAGATGAGACAGGGAGGTTACATCCACAGGGTAGGATAGCGTTTATCAAGCACAAACAGTATACAACCTGACAACGCTTTCACAAACGGTGTACAGGGTCAAATAAATTGAAAAACTAATGAAACAAGCACACAAACCAACGAAAGAAAGAGCAAAATAAGGACCAAGGAAATAAGTTAAAAAGCAAACAGACAAAAAGATAGATGAGTTAATGAATCAGTGAAAAGAATTTCATGTAACTGATCGATAAATCAACTAAAGAAAAATAAGAAAAATATGCGAATATATGAAATAACATATTGAATCAAGGAATAGGAAGGAATGAAAAATACAACAAAGATTAGATCATGTGGCCATGGTTAGACTAGATCATGTGACCATGGTTAGCTTACCGGTTGGTGAATTTTTTTTGAGCCAAAAATAGAATACGTGCAAACGGAGGCTTTTGCTGCCGCAGTGACCTCTAAAATGACAAAAACAAGATAAGGTTTTTACTTCATGGACGTCTGAGCTGAAAGCTCTACAATAGGACGCTCGGCTAATATACGAGTAGAAGTGTGCAACTACAGGCAGACAACAGCGTAAATATACGTTGATAACAGCGTATATAATAGTTAAATGTTTAATCCAAGGCCTAAAATAAGTGTGGATCTGAGCTATTTTGTGGAGTTCTCAATCGAAACTGTCTATCTGTAATTAGGAAAAGTGTGAATTTGCAAATTGAGCTTATCAGTTTAATGAAAGTTTGTTATCAATACCAACACAAATTAATTATATTTCTGTCCATGTTATACAATAAAATTTGTCATTTTACTATTTATATGGCTTCCTGGTTTTCAATTTCTACCACGACAATCTTGCAGCTCTAAATGAAGACCCCGCTCACTTTTTACAAAATGCTGATCAGCAACCATTTTTTATTTTAGGCCCAGATTTATTCTCTACAAAGAGTTTGTATCCCTGTGATATTTCAGGTATATAATACCTTGATTCTCTGGCATACTCGCCTAGTAAATAACTTTGGTTGAATCTTTCTAATCGAGGCGCACTTCAATACTCTAACCTACTGATTGCCTTATTATACTTCAGCAGTCTGATGGGATACATGGGCAATCACTTGAATCAAATATTTTAATATGCAATAAGCATGTCAACGTACAAACAATGCTCACCTGTATTCGCTAAATCAGTTGAGAATGCATTTATGTAGCCAGTGTCAATTTCAACGTCAAACATTTGATGGGAATTTCCATTACAGTAGTCAAGTCTCCTGCCCAGTATGATTCGGCTTTCGGCGTATCCATTGCTTTGCAAGGCGTCTGAAAATGGGTCCGTTTGCAACACTGGAGTGCCCACAGTCAGGACGAGCTGGGGATTGCATTTCAGATGAATGAACCTTGAAAATGAAATATTTTCGCATTTTCGCATTCACACAACAACAATAACAACAACAACAACAACAACAACAACAACAACAACACAACTGAGTAGTATTTGAAAAAATACTAAGAAACAAAGATCTCTCACCCAAGGTCAGAGATAACCCATCTCTGGAGAGAATCTTCCACTTTCTTGTTACAAATGACAACATCTTGCCCAGCAGTTGACTGGAATGGTAAAGACATGCGTTTAGGGATCGTACAGATATATATGAGAACAATTTCTACAGATATGAGAAATACGAATGATCTCTGTTCAAATGATTTAAAACTATTGCAAAAATCCCTGTCGGACTTTATCTTTGAATCAGCAAACAACAGATACTACGGGACCAGTCATTATTAATAGTAGGGGGTGGGGTGGAACATATTTCTGAAATAGTGCAGTTATTTTGTGGCCCTCCCCAATTTCACACAGCTACGATGCAGCCCCCTAAATCCAAACATAAGCTTTTTTAGCCCCCCTCCATAACATGGAACAATAACACACATTTCTTCCTAAATAATAGTTACAGGATAACTTGAGAAACAAACCTACTTCGAGATTGAGATAGAGAACTATTCAGATTGAGTAATATTTTTTCTTTCTACAAAATTGACTGCCCTTCTACACTCCTCATTACAATGGTTTTCTTCATAGTCCTATGCACACAACCCTGCTCCTCCACCTACTAGAATGTCACTTGCTGTTGTTAATCCTCTTTCTAATGTCGCACTGTGCTAGAACTTTTTTTGCATATGTTGGCTTGCTCTTATGTTTATTTCAGTTGCCAAAACTGCCAACATTTCATTCATATTCCATATATATCACTCTTTTTTGCTAACACTGATACTCCTATATTTTCTGGTAACTTACTTTCAATCATTGTTACAAATACCTGTGAATAATGTTCTTGTTTCTTTCCCAATGCTTTTAATTCTCTGTGAAATTCTAATTCTCACTCTCGTTATATCTTTCTCATTGTAAACTAAGCAAAACTCCAACTAAGTTGAAAGCAGCTGGTCTGCCAGAAAAACAGTTTGTCCTAAGAAGAGTCACCTAAATATTCAGCTATTTTCACAACAATACAACGTGGGCCCCCCCTCAATATCTTCCGTCCCACCCCACAATTAATAATAACTGGACTTCATTACTATCATCAATAAGTGACACAATTACCTCATCACTATCCTGTACACCAATAACAAGCTTCTTATTTGCCTTGAGTTGAATAAATCCATCGTGGTATACCCATTGATGGAAAGCGCTCGGAGGCGACTTGGAAACAGGCTCTTCAGATGGACTAAAATTACAAAGAGATTTCAGAAATTAGACACATTAGTATTGATTAAATATATGAAATAATGAGCTGTCGTCAATAAAATATATCTCGTTGAGAAACACGGATTAAAACAACTAGAGAAACTCCATACCTAAATTTTCTTTCGATAGATGGATTTGAAAAGGGTGAATAATCTTCGGTGTTATCAATTGTGCCCATGTTTGATGCAACTCCTAAATCATGCTGGAACTGTTCTCGAATATTCTGCAGTCGCTCGTCAGATTTGATATGAGCGATTTGGTGTGAGTTCAAGTATGACTTCTGCAATTGTCTGATTCTGTGGGGAGAAATCAGTTAAAATTAAACATTGCAAAACGTAAAATTTTGCTTGATTTAAGTTCTAGAAGTAATATGTGGTCCAGCGATTGCTATGAAACGAGATGGAAATTCTTTCAAGAAATAAAGCCAAAACAAGATTTAAGATAAACAGCAATAGAAATGAAATGACTGTAATTGTCTCATTAAAGCGAGACTCATCACAATTATTCTGATGTTCTCAAGACGTAAGTTTTCCCTACGACTGAATCTCGACAAAGGTAACCAGGAAAAGATTCTTGCTACACTACTTACGCATTTTCTTGCATTGTTTGATCCTCAACCGTTGATGAATCCGTCACTTCATTACTATGTACCTCCTCATTATCAGGTTTTTTGGTAAGAATCAGCCGGGAGTTGGCCTGCAAAGCTCCATCCACTTGTATAATCAAATCTGAAAGGGTGAGGTCTTTGAAATGAAACGCTTTCCTAGTACTTATACCACTGATGTTATCAGCATTGATAATAAAACCAAGATTCACTTATTAAACATCACGAACATGATACAAAAACGCATCCGCGTGTTTGGAGTAGCTGCAGGAAGGCAAATTGCTAACATACCCATGCGAAGAAAACAAATGTAAGACGAGAAAACACGATGAAGATGAAAAGGTAACAAGAAAAGGAATATCAAGGAATGCAATGAAAACTAAAGATTTACTTTCATCCTGATTTACTACTTAATTTACTATGACTTGGTAACTTCATCGCTGATCCCATAACAAGATTTTAACCACCTTTCTGATGTGGCTTATTCGAGGAAGGGGGTGTAACAAACAATTTGCAGCCCTAACATGCATGCTAAGGCGAGGGGGCAAAGTCGAGGGAAGATTTTCTGAGGATTTACAGTAACAAGAATAGCAAGGATTATATGTTAGAGGTCATAAAGAAGAAGATAGATCTCATTTATTGAAGCTGTGATTGAACAGAAAGAACGGTTTCTTGCGAACCTGATTGATCCCTTAGTAGCGTGTAATTCCTTATCTTGCATACATCAGATGCGAGGCTAGCCAATAACAATCGTCGCTGTTGCTCAGAATATGTCACGTTAGGATCAACCCAGTTCTCGCCGCAAGAGACGTACACAAGTTGATCTCGTTCCAGCGTATTCACCGCGGTCAACTCCTTCCCTTTTTCGTCAAAGAGGCGACGAGCAGCAAATGGTAAGCCGAGAGATTCTGTGCATTTATCCAAGAACTGCAAGGAAAGGGCAAAATCAAGTTAGGTTGCCGCACTAATGAACGCCATCAATACCACAAAGTTTATGCTTGTTATGAGCATAACTTATGTATAGCTCTATTCGCATTTTTGAGGGGGCTTAAAAGATAGGGGGCTTAACGAATTTTTCCTTCCGCAAAGGGGGGCTTATTGGAGAGGAGGGCTTAAAAGAGAAATTACGGTAAGCCACATTAACAAGACTATTCCCGAGTAACACTTGGCAAGGCGCGAAATGCCTACTAAAAGGTTAACATCATGAGTTGTCACTTCGTGAGATGGGCTGGGGCTTATGCCAGTTCCTTCCTTGGTTTTACTCCTTCATTTGATTCCGCGAATACTATAGTGGAATTAGAAGTTTAGTAATGAGTTACCTTCTCAAATTCAACATCTGCTACACTTGCACCTTGTACGTCTTGAAAACCTCCTTTACTAAAATGGGAAATAGAGAGTTTAAATTTATCCCCAAAAGTAAATATATAATATCGTTAATGAAAAAATATTTTTATGAAATGTTTGAATATTGGCCTCCAGCAAACTGTGTCTTTAGGATTCATCTGTGGTTATTACTTTATGAAATACTAAAAAATTTACAGAACTATGGAGAAATTTCTCCGAGAAATTTAATGTTTCAGTGATGCACTAAATCAGATCTTTCATGCTTATCTCCATTTCCTGATGCTGGGACGAAGTTTACTCACGGTAATAAAACTTCACATAGGTGAGCCAAAGCAGTGCCAATAAATTGACAGTACAGGATGCTCTTGCAACGATTTACGCTCTTAATAGTCAACAATTGCAGAACACAAAGATTCATTTTCTAGCATTTCCTGGCACTACTTTCATCACAGATAAACGACATGAAATATGAGAAATTCCCGAACGAAAACAAACCTTTTCTTCCATTTCAATGGCAATGAAGCTTGAACCCTCCTTGTCATCTGTTCAGAAGTAAATCGGCATGAAACAGTATGAGAAGATCTTAGCCAAATCCCAAGGCAGGAAAGCATTTTAGTCACAAAATCAATTCGTCAAGAGCATGACATTGGAAACTTTCAAAAAAAGCATAGTAAACCTCGCAATGACCTAATTCTCTCTCATATCATATCTGGCATATGCATGATCATATATACAATTTTTATACAATTTGCTTATGGATTGTACTGATTGTAGTTTTATTTTAGCTTTACGTGTAAACTTAGATAATTTCTTTTCGTTTGTAAGTTTTATATTAACAAGGTACATTGTAAAACAGTTTAACTGAAAGTTTTACCCTGTATAAATATCATAAATAAATAAATAAATGACATCAGTTTGGGTTTCAATATCTTTTTTACATGCTCATAAAACAATCATCACATAAAATAATACAAAATTGCATTATCATAATACACCAATCAATAACTTCTACTCATAAAAAGATCAACTGTCCAAAGAGATAGACTGTCTGTCGAAACGTGAAGGATTTATGGAAAAAGTGACTTCAAAACAGTAAACTTCACTACAGCACGAAAAAGCGGTACCATGTTTTAGACATACCTACATAGGTACCGCTTTTTCGTGCTGTAGTGAAGTTCTGTAGTACTAACAGACTTTTCAAATAGTAGACATACGTTACTGAGATCTGGTCCAATTACGGTAACAGCTCTTGACGACTCATGTTCACCATTACGTAATACCTTCAATCGAGCTGGTTGTCCTAAGGGACAGCAAAGCAACTGTCAAGGCACTTTTTTCAAAGGAATTTTGTATCTACTAAAAGACCAAGACAGATTTTGCAGTAAAAGGGGAGGCATTGCTTGCTTGTAACTCCGAACGGCCTTACATGAAGCAAAATAGATGATCCGTATGACAACAATAAATGCATACTCCATACGGTGAAATCCGTGAGACAAAAGGGCTACACAACTATACAATATAGTGAGAAATATCTGCAGCCATATGCCGACTGACCAAAGATAGGAAAATATAAGCATAGATTATTCCGAATAAATTGTTTTTCGTGTAACAGCATGATACAAGAAAATAAAAATTGCGTAATCCACTAATCCATCCGCTAAGTACATCCGAAATTTTCGGGAAAGATACGGAATACTTTGGAAGGCAGGACATGCCCGACGCATACCCTGCAGTCAAGGTGCCTCAAATTTGCTAGACATTAGATGAATGGAAAAAACAGCAGAATATTCTTACCATAAAATGAACTGTTCGGTGTTTCTTTCTTTGGAACTTTTCGTTTCAGTTTTGGTGCACAGGGAACAATGAAGCCAGTTATTGAATCCTGTTATGAATGAAGTTAGTTGACAAACCATTGAAGGAAAACAATGCTTATATCTGATTAAAGATCGATATCTGGGTCGATGAGAGAATCCATGCTTCCTTTACATAATTGATTAAAAATAGATCGAGACTTCTATTCCAATAGTATTGTAAAGATCAAACAGTCAGCTTCTTTCCTTTTGTTTGAGGGACTGGAGAGAAATATTTGCAAACATTATTCTTTCATTGGTACTGGAGAGCTCTCTCGAGACGAGGACCTTTTCTTAGGCCTCACTAGAGAAATAGAAAATAAATGGTGGACGGATGAATTGCAAAAGGATTGAAGATCTTACCTCAACCCAAACATTGGCCTCATTTACTGGCCAAGCCAACTCCTGTCGTATCCACTTATTTGACAGTGTTGCACTTGAAAGGAGAGAGCCAGCATCTTCAGTCTTAATAGCCCACCTATGGAAAAAGTAGAGTGTTGAATTGCATCAATTATTGCGTTGTACTGCATTTACTGCATTGTAATACGTTCATTATATATATATAATATATATATATATATATATATATATATGTATATATATATATATATATATATATATATATATATATATATATATATATATATATATATACATATATATATATATATATATATATATATAATTTATTACTTATGTATGACCAAAGCCTCACTGAAATCTATCTATCCTACTTAGGCATGTTCTTCGGCATAAGACTATATCACGGGCGTACTGACGTAGGGGGTTTGGGGGCGTCATACCTCCACTTTTACAGAAGCCGTCATTGAAGTTTTGGCTCCTCGGTAAAAGTTGGCAAAACGATTATGGCTTCTCGGTATTGTTCAATTAAATGGGGAAATTTCTTTCGCTACAATCCCCGCTTTGGCATGCCACTGCATACCTTGTATTTTGCAATTAGCGAGCACAAAGTTCCCAATGATATTCGTGTTGAATTGCACTGAGTTTTATAGCACAATCTATCACATTATCTTAACACAGTAAATAAGGTTTGTATATATATATATTTGTATATATATTTATCACACTGAAAAAGGTTAGTGCACTGCATTCCATCGTACAGTACCTTTGTCGTATTTCCATTGGATCTTTATCTCCAGATTTATCAAAAACACCAAACAATATTTTCTCGCCACCATACACATCTGGCATTTCTTTGAGAAGATCATTTGCCATTCTGACAACATCTTCTTTACTCTTCTCCCCTATATCCAACTCTTCTTCGACTATGCTTGTCCTCTCTCGTTCACTATACACTTCATTCTTATCATCTTCACTACTAGTGCTCTTCATTCGGACTTTTATATCTTCACTACTTTTCTTCATCTCCTTCGAAACATCATCCTCTTCACTACTGTCACTACTACTACTAGACCCAAAGTCCCACCATTTCTTCTTTTCTTTTGCTTTCTTATCTTTCTTCTTCCGTTTTTTCATTTTCTTTGTTTTTGCTTCATCTAGAAGATCAAACAATCGCAGGGGTAATATACTGCATGATGTGTGGAAACACGAGTACAGATAGGCCGTCAGATGTCGATATTTGTCATATCTTATAGGCAGTTTCCTCTTCTGCATTCCGATTCATTGATTTAGATATTGTAGCAGGCTATGCTTGCAACAAGAAAGACAGCCTGCATATCAACATGAACATATAGAAAACATTTATAAACTATTTACAAAGCATATTTTCGCTTAAGCCTATTTCTATTTATTTAACTCTACTAAATTCCAGACAGGGTGTGTGATGTGACAGATTGGTGGGGGTTTGGAGCTAAGTAGCTATCGCTACAAATGGAGAGCAACCTTCAAAACAGGATGAAAATACCAATGATGCTTTCGAATTGAAATCAAAGTCTGAAGTACAAACTGACACACAGAAAATATCTGAACAACTACAATTTTTCATCCAAACAAACTATGCCGCTATCTTTCGGCAAGTATGTAAAAAGAATATTCAATTCTGTACATACCTCCTCCAGGTTCTAGAGAACTTTCGCTGTCAGAGCTACTTGAGAGCGATGACTTGCTAGCATTATGGTCGTCTTCTTTACCTTTGGTGTCCTGAGGTATCTCGACACGAAGTCCACAGGTGCTTGTTAGATATAAATCTGTCAGCATAACAGAGGCTATATGCCCGTCTGGAGTTAGTTTCCATTGTTGACGAGGATCAACCTGCGGTCTAAAACATTTGAACAAAAAACTTGACAACCACATATCTAGATGCATCTGGTGTAATCAAAATGTCAAGACTACAAGAAAAACTTGGAATGCAACAAATGCAACAAAAGAAATTCATTAATCGCATGACTCGCTGTAGTGATGGCCTGTCGGAAAAAGGGAGCAATGAATACTACATGTAAGCACACAATGTATAGTAAATTCACAATGTCAGGTGTATGTATAGTAAATTGGTAATTATAAACTCTTAATGGAATAGAAGAAAAATCAGTACAAACTTGAAACATTGATTATCAAAAGTCATCACCTCGTTCCTTGCTCATCACTTGTGTTTTCGTTTGATGAAGCCAAGGTTGAATTTCGCAATGCAAGGCCAACCGCATATCCTTTGATTGCTTGATCATTCTGATGGACTGAGATTTCCTCATCTCCAATTGACAATGCCATGTTTGTAAATAATTTATTGGTAATCGTGCCATCCTGAGAAAAGTCAAAAGGATGATAGGAGTTGTGACTATTGTGAAGTGTGCAAAGTATTAGAACGACATGGGAATATGTAGTTCTACGTTGAATGCACCATTTGATTCTAATCAAATGGTGCATTCAATGCTTAAGGTGAATGAAGAAAAGAGAGAAGGCAAATGAAGCTAAAAGAACGAGCGAATAGAAAGAATTGGTGTAAAACATATTAGGGTTGAAAAGAGGCAAACGTGGCTTAGGCGGAAAAAAGAAGTAAGCTGCAAGAAAAAGGAAAGGTTGGGGCAAAGGTTGACAGTGGACAACAAGTAAAGGACAGAGAAAAGAATAATAGTCAAGAAAGAAAGCTCAGTAATGCCCAGCATACTCATTTCATTTCATTTTATAATATTTATACAGGATAAGTATTCAATGAACAAAGTGAAGTTGATTTACATACTTGGCATAAAATCCACTGCTTTGCATTTTCTCCCCAAAAAGTGACATCTTGCCCCCTATCAATTCTTGCTAGTGCCAACTCAGGATACAAGACGAGATTTGCTTCCTTTTTGTTCTGCAAGAAAACTCCATCGGTTCTTAATCTCTCTTTGTTCATTGTATTCACGAGAACTAGTTTCTCGTCTTCTTTGGTCAACTCAGGTATCAACTCATTTGCCATAATTTCCACAGGTACTGAGGTAATCATATCCCACAATGATGGCTTTGCTAGCTTTCCTTCCGCACCTAGCCAAGGCTGTCGCTGACAGATTGTTTTTTCACTCCAATAACTGATGCACTTGACTGTGTCGGTGGCAATGCCGAGTACCTCATCTGCATTTAACAACAAGACATGTTTAGTTCATAAAATTCACCAACATATACAGATCACAGCATAGTAGCCAAATGTTTGATTGGCTGAGAGCTCTGATCAGGCCTAGTTTCTCCCAACCTAATTGACCAATCATTATGCAGGTCTTTGACCAGTTATGTGTTCCACAGCTAAATCTAGGCCAATTTTGCACGACGATTGGTCAATTGGGTTTGGAAAAATAGATCTGATTAGAGATCTCAACCAACCAAACATTTGGCGGCTATTTTATCGATACTTTGTGCCAGTAGCAGGAAATACTAAGTGTCACACAAAACGCAACTTAAAACTAAAGCATGAGTTTAAGATTTCATTAGTTGTATTCAAGTTTGAGTAACACAGGCGGTCACCTAATCTTTCCAATGAAGTTGAAGCCCACGGCCATAAAAGACTAAGCAATTGATGCCTACGGCCATAAAAGACTAAGCAATTGAAGCCCAGGGACATAGCAAAAGCACTGCATCCCTATAAAGCTATCTGCAATATAACACAACATGTGCACTGTCCATTGTGCCTATAATTTTACCTACATTCAATGGGGATAAAATCCTCTCCTAGTGATAGCCACACCTCTGCATCACTATGAAGGTCATTGATATCTGTAATTTCAGTGCCATTTAAAAGAAACGCTCGCTTGAATTCCGCCCGACGGCCATGACCAATAAAGCACTCCCTCAACGAATGGTTACTGTTTAGCAAATCAAAAAAGCCACGTAGCATTTCTTCCTTGGTCTTTTTCCCTCTGCGAAAATCCTTTGAACTGAAAGGGAGGACAATTGAGTTGGGGTTCTCTGACCCATTCAACCGTAACTTTAGTCGATAGCCTTTGGTGTTGTCAAACCTCTTGTTGCTTATGATTTCCGGAGGGATCTCGATTTCACTGCTTGTCTTGATAACTTTTAAGCGAGATTTCAGTTCCTTCAAAGAGACCTTCATAGAACTGAGGCTGGCCTTGCCCTGCAAAAGATATGGGGGGATTAAGTCAATGGATAATATCAACAACGACATGATCAGTAAGCAGTTGAGTAGCAAGGCATGTAAAAAAGAATGAAATTATGAACAAAATATTCATTAAATATATCAAAAATTACAAACCTTGGCGAGTTCTTTTTCAATATCATCATGGCTCATCTGTTCTTTGGTACAGTTCTCTTCACCGCCATCCAGCATTTTCTGAAGCTATCAAAGAGACATTACTTTTGTTTTCTGAAACTATCTAAGAGACAACACCTATAGAAAACTAAAAAGGAGGTTTTCTTCCATAAAAAATAAGTGGCATCATCAAAGAGAAAATATGATCGGGAAAATAATTTAACAGAAAGTAAATTTTCAAATGCAAGCAATGCAAGCTATTTTCAAATTCTGACTTAGGGAATCGCAATCTTATTGTACGATCAGGACGAAATAAAAAAGAGAGATGTTTTATTTATCATTTTCAATATATGATGACTTAGACATGAAGCTACTATACTAAGTACAAGAAAGGCCTGAAAATAGAGACAAATCCGTTTCGCAGGCTAAAGTCATCATCAGCAAGTAACCTTTTCAAAATCTTTTTTAAATATCCTTGCTCTGTACATTTAGGACGGCAGCAAAAATTCTCCACTCTGTGAACCAGAGTGGCCAAGCGCTATGGATGAATAGCACACGACAACTCAAACGAAAGGTCATACGAAAGGTCATACGAAAGGTCATACGAAAGGTCATACGAAAGGTCATACGAAAGGTCATACGGAAGGTCATACGAAAGGTCATACGACCACCCTAACGAAAACTTACGCAAAAAGTTCATGCAAAAATTTAATGTTATTAGCTACCTACATTTTTAAGATTTTTCACTTCCTGTTTAATCTCTTGTTTTAGATTCATTGCAATTCCCATGAAATACTCGTAAGCTCCCGTCGGATCAAAAGGTTCTCCTTTGCTAACCCAAACGGGGCCTAAAACACTGCTATGTTGTGATGTTTGAATCAGATGGCCTGCGTTCGCTTTTGATACTGAAACAAAGGATGTGACTTGATTATAAAACATAATGAAAAAAAAATAAAACAGTTCCAAGTAAGAAAAAAAGCACCCTCTGTTTAGTTCTTACATTTTCACAGATTTCTGAGCTGAATTTATGGCTCCCAATACTTAATGGAAAAGAGTTAACTTATGGACGGATCTGCTAATATGAGTCTGAATCGAAAAGAGTCGTCAGTTTGTTGTGCATGCATTGCCTTGCCATTATGATCAAACAAGATCAGTTACATTATCAAGAGGTTAGTTGCATGATGCAATCGTCTGAAAATTGTACATGCTTTTAGATGCCTTGATTTCTCATTTTTAGCTTCATCTCAAACAGTGATTCTAATATGCCAGTTTTTGCTTTGACACAAAATAGCATGGTAGGACAGGAAACTTTGCTGTTATCAGCGATTGTTCCTAAAAATGAGAAAGATTCTATTGATGCTTCAAGACACTACGCCTGGGCTCCTGGAAAATGGGCTAAGAATTAAGCCTTGGGGAACACTATGAATCTTTGGCGTTCTTTGACCCTCGTTTGAGAATTGTTTGAAAGAGACTTTTACATACAAATGTGATGACTTACATTCCAGAAAATTCTGGGCCTCGCTTCCATTCCAAATATACAAGATTCGTGCACTGGCAGTGAGGGAGAGCTTTCCTGTGCAGTCGCTCAAAAACTAAAACGATAACAAAGAAACGAAAAAAGGAACTTAAAACCCTGTCTCCTTCCCAGATTGAGGCTTCGTGAAATCTATTATAAATAGGGAGTATGGGTAGTACGTCTGACATAACAAATTAACATTTAAGCTCTAACAAAGGTTCTATTGGTCTCGCATTCGGAGAGGTTCACTTGATACCAGCTAAGCATAGATGGGTAATAATTGTAATGTGAATACCTCATCAAATCTGTTAGCCACAATCTCTGCTCCTTCGCGGCTCTCGCCATTCCTAAAAACAAGCACGCGATGTTTTGGGTTTTCTAACAATGATTTCATCCGCTTTGATAGTTTTGTTTTCTTTGAATTCGTACGATCTTCAGGAAGCATTATTCCAGTGATTGTCCAAGATGACGATAACCGCATCCTTTCATTATCTGTGGAGAAACAGACGCAGAGGGCTCAGGATGAATACGTTGGAAATAGCCTCTAGTATGGATGCTGATTTAGTCTAATGATGTCTCAAAGTGGAGAAAATTGAAAAGATGGCTTTATGATAATAATAATGTTGATGATAATGAAGATGATGTTGATGATGATGGAGTTGTTGATGATGATGTTGTTGATATTGAGCTACCCCATGGTTGAAGAACTCATCATGGTGGTGAGCTGGCACAGAGAGACACTGCCTTTATGTTGATACTGATCAATTTCACAGAGATTCAAAAATTGGGGCAAATGTTGATAAGCTGTGGCAAACTGTCCAAACAGGTCCCTTCAAAGAAAATCAGTTTCAGCAGCTTCAGGCTGCAGTTCTGCAATGTAAATGTTGAGGCAACAGAGTGGATTGAGTGCAGCCAACTCAATCACCTCTTGTAAACAATTTGCAGGCAACCATTGACTTCAGTGTTGGTGCAGGCCTCACAAGGGGCATAATTGGAGAACAGACAATTAGACAGTTGCTAATGTTGATGACAGTGGATAGTTGATATGCATTATAGATTTGAAGTTTAAAAACCTTTTATAATCTACTAGCATAAGGAATATAATGAAAGTAATACTAATTATTATCATAACAACCCACAAACCTCTAAGCACTTCACATGGATCTTTGAATGGTTCTCCCATGGAAATATAAACACTACAATCTTTGTACAGCTGGTGTGCAAACGTTACAAGGGTCCCATCAGGTAGGAAAATTCTTCTACCAGCTGAAGGTAAATCCAATTTTCCTGTAGCCTCCTCAAGCAACTACAATGAAAGAGAAAAGTGACAATTACAAAGACAAAACATCATCTTCACACATGTTCTTGTTAATTGCATCATAATGCAATATATGCCAAAATAGACAATGAACTATACAATAAATATAAATAAAAGTAAATATTCAAAAACTAAGCACATACCTGTGCCAAGGTTTTAGCTGTTACTCTCACAGATCTTCCTATCGTGCCATTTGGAAATGCTCGTACACAAAGAATTATGGGTTCTTCCATATAGCCCTTTTTTGACTTCTTCCTTGATGATGCATGTGATGTCACCAATGAAGCTAGGAATCAAGAGATATTACCAATAGAAAACTTTCATTCCATTGAAACAGTACAAATGGAGATAACATGCTATAATTACTTCTAGAAAAATGCAGTGATAAAAGCACAGATATAAGAAAGAAAACTCAGTGGTAATGACATAAACAAATCCTTATTATAAAGGATGCATTATAATCTGCATCTTCATTCATTTTCTAAATATGTTCATTTTCTAGTTTTTTAATTAACCCATTCAATATAAAATTCAGATCTTAAAGCACATATGCATCCCATGAGACACTATCCACTTTAATTAGTTTATTTATTCCTCTCTTCATTCACCATTAGCATTACTTATACATTCATTGACTAGCCCAATAATTTATATAATGGATTTATATTGACAGAAAAACTATCAGCACAAATGTCAACCATTCACAAAAGTAAAATATATTCATGACAATCAGCTCACCTGTGAAGGAACCAGATGACATGGTGTCAACAGAATTCATAGATCTAGAACGCCTAAAAGCAGGTAATAATATCTCTGTTCACAAATGATCACTAGAATTCTCATCTTAAAATCTTTACAGAGTAGGAAATAAGAATTACTTCATAATTATATTTCATATTAAACTCTGCTTTATATTTTTTATTTTTTTCTATCAACATTCTATCAATATTTGTCTATGAGCTCTTTTTATAAGAACTGAATAATTTTTTTAAATTCAATGCTATTAATGTTTCATAATTTTAGACTAAAATGTTCTTAAACCTGGTCTCACTTCAACAGTGAGTTTTTGCAAATATCTGCAAAAACTACATGCCATATACAGTTTAAAAGGCATTTGGCCAGGCTGCTGTTGAAAATACATCAACTGCTAATGTTTCTTAACAAACTCATCAGAATTCGCTTGCCAAAAGAACATGGGGAGTTAAGCACTTGTGAAAATTTTCAATTGAGGCTGAGCATGTTCCAGCAATAGTCTTATCCTTTCAGACAAAACAAGCCTCAGCATTCTTATAAAATGTATTCTCATAAAGAAGAGTATATTGCAGAATTGCTTCCAATGATCTCAAATATGCCTGAAATTTTAGAGTGGAAAATTACGCACAAAATATTTACCTCATTCTGAAGTTTGGTGCTGACTCTGGACGTATAAGTCCTTTCTCAGGAGATAATGCTTCCATATACAGGTTATCACCATATCCAACTGCAGTCCTTGTTGCCAATGGTGTCCATGAATATGCTCCCATTTCTCTGAGGGATCGTTTTGCTACTTTACCAGATTTATTTGGTGATCTAAAAAAGACACCATGTAGTGAAGGGTACAGTTAAAACTTTCTTAAACTTCAC
This sequence comes from Mastigias papua, assembly GCA_964019165.1. Taxonomy (NCBI): domain Eukaryota; kingdom Metazoa; phylum Cnidaria; class Scyphozoa; order Rhizostomeae; family Mastigiidae; genus Mastigias; species Mastigias papua. Next base: position 1,997,741 of record OZ025280.1, on the reverse strand, counting down.
TTTGATCTAGGCAGCATACCTGCAATGTTGCTACTCTAAACCAATTATCTGGTTGCTTATTACTATTAAGGGTGAGTGGCCAAGTGGTTAGAGCACCTGACTGCTGAGAAAAACATTGATGGTTTGAGCCAAATTAGTGGTCAATTAGGCTGAGAGAAAATAGACCTGACAGGGTTCTCAAATATTCAGCAGCTATGCTAGCCTCATGAAAGCTTTGCATGACAGTGCCTTTCACAAAGTAGAAAAGCCCCCCCATACAAGATTTAGCTCTAGCCATTGCTGGCAACTATCTGCATGCTAATGCAGGTTCTCCTTGAAAACTGACATAGCTCAAGTGTACCCATGTGTTATCTCATTACTATCTGCTATTCCTTTTGATTCCTTCATCATCATCATCATAGGAAAAACATTCAACGACAAACTTGTCGATACAAATGTATACAATAAACAATAAACACAAGTATTAATTCTCTGAGAAGTGCGTTTTGCATAAGTCAAAAAAGGTATCTGAATTTGTTTGATTGATTATATGTTCTGGTAGACTATTCCATTTCGGTATTAACACAATAAAAGAATGAATTTTTGACAACATCGACCCGAGCAAATTTTTGCATGAGCTCTTTGGAATGTGAATTTCGTAGGTTTCTGCAGTGGTTTATTTGAAAATAGTCAGATAGCTTCAAAGCAACCTGACAAGTGAACATTTTATGTAATAATTTTAGTTGAAGATGTCCTGCGTGACTCCAAATCTTTATCTCCTTATCCACATGTTTAACCTTTAATCTAACCTTTCCTCTTTTATTTCTTGAAAACTACTTATAAATCATGCACACAATCAAAACTAATTTATACTGATGACGGACCTTTGCTAGGCTCAAAAACTTTTACCTACTAATTCCATTCAAAACAATAAATTTGTTTTTCTTTCTTAAACTCATCCTCGTTTTACGGTTTATCAAAAGTCTGCGATTTTCAAGAGATAGCTCAACTACCATACTTCTCATTGTCATCGTCATCACCATCGTTGTCATCATCAATTTTTAATTTCTTCTCAGCAGGCTCAGCGGGGTTTTTTCCTAATATTCATGTAAACATTGAGCTTGCATTGCTCAGAGATGAGGCACGAAGCCAGTGCCTAAAACTTGTGAGCAAAGGTCCTAAATCCCAAAATATTAAGCGTCCTCTGCTATTGAACACCCGAGAGTACACACATATCGATATACAGCTACTAATAAATTCGCTGAGTAGAAATGGCAGTTTGTGTAGAACTTTTTACATTCGAATGTTTTAAGCAAAAAAATCGTCGATTGAAACATTATAACGACAGAAAGAGAGGGGCAGCATCTGTTAGATGGACAGGCAATTCTCGCATGCCCTTTTGGCTTGGAAAAGCCTTTACATACCAAAAGAATCAGCTACGGTAAAAGAAACTGATGCACAAAAGGCATTTTTGGAATGGCCTAATAAATAACAATGGTAATATAAATAGGCGTTTTACCTTTTCTTCGAGTTTATTTTTATGTCAGCATCATTCAAGCTTTCCAGATATGTTCCAACTATGAATGACTTGCCTGCATTTGAGCTATAGCTTTGAGAGTTTTCTTGGCCTGGTCGCCGCTCTTTAGCTGACTTTGCACGATCTTTTCTAAGAAGCGCCATCTTTAGCAAGTCATAGTATATTTGGTACATAGCAACACTAAATGCTCCCTCGCATCATGTCGAGTCGCAATCGAAATTTTCGGAAGATCTGTCAAAATACTAACCTTGACAATCAGGCACCGCGGAACAGGGGGGGCTGGGGGGGCTATAGCCCCTCCACTTTTTTTCGAAAATAAACAATAATGTATTAAAGAGGTTGTAAATAAATAAAGAAATTCTGTCGAGATTGTAAATAATCATCAGCACTCGTTGTAGGATCTAAAATATGAAGAGTGTAAAAGACCACTTTTTAGCAGGCATTATAGGCGCAACCCGAAGGGAAGTTGTCCAGTAACAAGCCCTTTTCCAACAAAAATATCATATTTCTATGATCTTGTTTTTTCTCCGAGAAAACTAACTGCAGTAGCCTCTAATTCCTACAGCAATAATTATCATGTTCAAAATGACTATTTGACTTTTCAATACCATTGCCTTTAGGCCTTAAATCGTTGCTTTACTTTCAAAAGTAGTCCGAATTTCTGAGAAACTGAATCATATCTGTAGATTCCCATATATCTGCAAGAAGACTACTCTTGAAATAATAGCAAGTTTAAAGAATAGTTGATTTTGAATTGACCAAAATGCACAGAGCATAACTCTTGAGCAAAAATTCAGCATAAATCTTGTTCTTATAAAGAAAAGTGTATGCCACCACTTGCAAGAGCAGTGCAAGAGTTTGGTTATGATGATTATTACAAGTATTTGCCTCGTAATGGCAAATTGGCGCAAGTTTCAAATCGAGAATTCAATATGGAGGACAAATTTCATTCAAGGTAGCAAAACAGTGTGAACACTGCAAATATAGAGATAGGAATGGTTGTAAACGAGTGTCAATAGTCACATCATTTTCTAGTTTTGTGTCGGGGAGAGAATGGAGAGTAGAGCTCATCATCTGCAAGAGCTCTCATCAGAGTTATCAAGTATCAATGTTGAACTTGAACACGTAGAGGAGCAAATAGAAGCACTTCTTGAAAGACAGCAAAGTTTGCTTCACAGAAGGAAAAACATCGAGAAGGAGATGGAGAAATTTGAGACACAGGATTTTGGGACGGTGAAATCGAATGCAATTGATTGGAATAGCAGGTCTTTCTCGTGGACAGAGAAGGCTGAAAATTGCCTTAAAGATGTGTTTAGGTTAATAGAATTTAGAACAATGCAGAGAGAAGCAATAAATGCGACAATGTCGAAAATTGATTGCATCATATTAATGCCAACTGGCGCGGGGAAGAGTCTATGTTTTCAGTTGCCAGCTGTCATATCAAATGGCATTACGTTGGTGATATCACCATTGCTGTCACTGATTGAAGACCAGTTGATCAACTTGATGGGACATAATATCAGAGCAACGTTTCTGAATGCATCTAGCACAAAAGAGGAGGTTAGCATTGTGCACTCCCAAATGACAGAGAAAAGTCCTACTCTAAAATTGTTGTATGTTACACCTGAGAAAATTGCCAATAGCAAAAGATTTATGGCTAAGTTAGAAAAATGTCACCAAGGTTAAGTTGCCTTCATTCTTTGTGATTTGATTTTATTATATGATTATTACACTTATAATGATCAATACATGGATTGTGATTGGATCAAATGAGGGTGACAATGATTTGGATCATCTAATGAATATGTTATTTTCCATTGCTATACATATTGCATAGATATGTGATACATATCATTATAGAAATTAATGATTCTAATGATGAATATGATCATGAATCATAGTTTTTGATCATGATTCATAGTCAACACTTATGACCATGATAAAAGTGAGGATTGTGATTGATAGTAGTGATTGATGATCAGGGGTGCTATGTAGGGGTTTGGGGGCTTGATCAAAGTTTATGTGGGGCTCAACCCCATTTCCAATAAGGGTCTGCTAGTCTGGTGAGTTCCTAGGTTCATAGATAAACCAACTCTTTATTACAGTTTGTAGCCCTGTGGGTATTGTAATTGAGCAGTTTGAATGACATATTTGGTGTGGCTATGGGTGTCATCACTGAAGAAGCTTACACCACAGGGTACCTTCTTAACTTTTTAGGCAGCATCCCTGATGGTGATGGTTCTGATGCTCCATGAAAGTGATTATGTGATAATGTATCAATATGACTGTAGCATGAAGATCAGTTGAAATCATGTTGATTGTGATTACAGTGATGATGATATGCTCTTGATGAAGCATGTTAATTAATTCTCATTTCAGCTGGGAACCTTGCAAGGGTAGTTATTGATGAGGTCCACTGCACAAGTCAATGGGGGCATGATTTTAGACCTGATTACAAAATACTGGGAATTATGAAAAAGCAATTTCCAAAAGTGCCAATACTTGGCTTGACAGCTACAGCAACAACAAATGTTATTGAAGATGTAAAAAAGATGCTTGGACTAGACAGAGGATGCCTTGTTCTCAGGTCTACATTCAACAGAAGAAATCTGTTTTATGAGGTAGATATCAAACTATTGTAGTATTAAAAATCTCATCATTTCCATGTGTGTATCAGCAATTTGAATGAAAGATTGTAAGACTTGTAAAATGGCTTGGGGTCCTTAGAAATTTTCTGTTTGCTGTCCTTTTCACGCTAAAAGTTTTGTCCCAAATGTAGACAAAATGACAAGTATGACCTTTTGTCAATAAGGGAGAAAAGAAGAAAGAAGTAGGGACCTGTGAACTGAGGATAATGGCTTGTTAAACACAATTTTTACATCAAAAAGCAAAATACCTATCCCTTGAAAACTACTGAGGGGCCTACTTATTTTGTTTTAGGAGGATGTATTAAGATTATTTGCGTTAAAATCCAAGTGATATATTTGCTTATACTTTTTTAGGTACGTCTGTCACCCGCGTCAGAAAAAGAACAGCTCGATGTGATTGCTTCAATAATTACCAAGGAATACACCAACCAAGCTGGTAAGATGCAAAAGTATGAGTGAAGTTATGGAGAAATTCATCTGACATGTGGGTACTTGGCTTAGTGTACATTTGAAGTGCGACATATTGCTGGGCGATTCCAAGTTGATATTTGCTAGCAAGGGCGAATTCTCCAGATCTTCATATCAAACAGTTTATGTGTAACATTGTGTTTGCTCAAAAGTTTATACGGTTTAGCATATAGCAACTTCTCTTATTAGAAATCTCGTTTTATATTTGTTGTTGATCATGCAGGCATTATCTACTGCTTTTCAAGAAAAGATACAGAACAAGTAACGAGAGAGTTGATCGGTCGAGGGATTAAAGCCGCCTGTTACCATGCCGACATAGATTACAAATTGAAATCCAGAAATCACAGAGATTGGGTGTCTCGTAAGGTTCAGGTTTGTCAATGGATTTAAATCATGTTTCAAATTTAGGTACGAGACTGTACCTTACATCAGTCAAATAATAGCTTTCTAATTCCATATAATTATGAACTCACATTTTGCTAGAACGTCAAAATTTGGCACAGAAGACGTAAGATTCACTGGTCAAAAATTACGGGAAAAGCTCCGTGATTATTTGAAAGAGCCTCAAACGCTGAATATCTTTAAGAATAAGAGATAGAACTTGACTGATATTGAGCATTGTGAAAAACTTATATTTAGGGTATCTTTAACTACACTTTTTAATACACTCTCAAACTTCCTATTGTAGAATTAACCCCATTTTTCAATTTAGTTAGTTGGTGCTACTTAGCCAAGTAGCTATGATTGTAAGCATACTGTAAGGTGTTTGCCATAACACGGAAGTCAAGAAAATATCTGGGAAATCGGGGACGTGTCAGGGAAATCAGGTCCTTTTCAAAAGTGTAAGGGAAATTTCAGGGAATTTTTACCTACCTACAAAGAATTTGCAAAGGCTTTTCAGGGTGGGCATCAATACTGGTGTGGTATTCGTGGAACTTGCAGTATATTTGTTTGTTTGTTTGTTTGTTTGTTTGTTGCTCTCTTTATCGGAGAACTAAAGCAGTTGCATTCAGACAGCAGAACTAGAGCGTCAAGTATTCCATCCTATCAAACAGAAAGTGCCTTAATTGTCCGGGAAATGTCAGGGAAATCCATTCCTTTGGCTTGGCAGACACCCTAAACTATGAATGAATAATGTACCATTATTTTTACCAACGCTCTTACTGTTTAGCCATAGACCTGAGCAATCAGAGGAGCGAACGAAGCCTGGATGTCGATACTCTGTATGAATTTTTCTCAGGAAGAAAAATGGCGAGCATCTTTGTAAATACTAAGAGATTTAAGTCTATCAATTTAAAATAAACTGAACTGGGCAGTAAGATATTATTTCTTTAAATTCTAGGTGATTGTAGCTACTGTTGCGTTTGGAATGGGCATTGACAAACCAGATGTGCGGTTTGTGATTCATTACTCGATCAGCAAGTCGATACAAAACTACTACCAAGAAAGTGGCCGCGCGGGTAGGGATGACAGACCAGCGCGGTGCATTCTCTTCTTTAAATTTACAGACGTATTTCGTCAAAGTGCAATGGTGTTTACGGAGCAAACTGGCATAGAAAACTTGCACGGGATGCTGAAGTATTGCCTCGATTTGAAGGCATGTAGAAGGACATCAATGGGAAAGTATTTTGGAGAGGTGTGGGATCGAGGTTGCTGCAACAACATGTGCGACAATTGCCAGGACTTTGGTAACGGTACGTTGTTTTCTGAGATACGAGAGTTTCTCATTCACTGGATGATGTAGCTGACACAAATAACGGTTATGAATATATCATTTTTAATTTTATTTTGCTTTTCAGAGCAAATAACGAAAGACATAACGAAGTATGCTGAAGAACTGGTTCGTATCATAAGTCACGCTGGTCGGATTAAGGAGCGTGTAACTCCGTCAAAGCTTCTCGACGCATGGCTCGGCAAAGGGGCTACATCCCTACGAGTGTCGTCAATAGAACCACCGAAAGAAAGCAGAGAGACTTGCCAACGAATTATTGTGAAATTTGTCATTGAAAGGATCTTACAAGAAGACATGCATTTCACACCATATTCAACGATATGCTATTTGTTACCAGGGCCACGGTACGAGTTGGCAAAACAAGGGAAAATCTCCGTAACAATCGATATTATGGTATGTATCTAGAGTATATGCAAAACCCTAGATGATGTTCCCAAGCGATTAATTACCGGGGGGGGGGGGGGAGCGTAGCACTCCAATATTCTGCCGTCAGTAGATCCGGTTCATCGGTAAAATGCTATGTTGGCTTGGTAGTACAGCTTGGAAAGACCAGGCAAGAAAGAATTAAGCTTGCAGGACTAGTTCATCCATGTCTACCAACATGCATTCATAGGAAATGCATAAAAAAGGCTGGTGCTTTGCCAATTAAAGCATGCACTCTTTTCTGTAAAAATAGAGCTCCCTTTTCATATTGGGGGCTAAAATGGGCGTGGCCCCGAAAACTTTCCTTCTGCACCCCAAACTAATCGTGCATGATCCGCCATTGGATTTTCGTTACTTTATCGCATATACTTAATCTCTCTATTTTTCTGTATTGATCTTCTGTAAGTGTGGCATTGGTTTGGAAGATCGAAAAACCAATGTATGTCATTAGAGAAGTTTCATAAGCTATGGAACAGGCCGGGGACAGAAGGAAATTCCCAACTCACCACTAGGACGTTCATGTGATCCATTGAAAGAAAGAAGCCTCTAGGCCCCATCATACCTTCTAATAGAATTTCAGAGCTCCTAAAGTTTCTGATCAGGAATTTGCGGGAAAGAAGGATGAAAGTGTCGGAAGATACCAATGGAAATTCACCCTGACGTAAGACTGATACTTCCCTTCAAATTTCTCTAAATATTCTAAAAGAAAATTTATTTGCCCGTCTTTATAATATGAAATAATTTTGGTAGCCCAGCATTTCGCCCTCAAAATTTCTTGACCCTGTTGAATCCTTTCCACCCCGACTTGCTTCTTACTTTGACTGCTCCCTTATCAGACGTCTTTTTCATATCTTTTGTTGATATGTGAAGTCTGGTATCAGGCACTGGTCAAATTCTGCCATGAAAGAGCAGGTTTACCGTGAAATAATAGCTAGTATCTTTTCCAGGGTTCATATATTGCAGAAGATAAAGGAACCCATGCGACTAGCAAGAAAAAAATGCCGCAAGGATCGCTGGAGGCTAGTAAACCTAAGAAGCGAAAAACACAGGTCGAATGTGACAAAATTCAAAGACAAACAGTGACCAAAGATGTCATCCAAATCGACTAGAAATTTATAAATTTAGATAGATCACCACGAAAAGTATTGTCTTCAAGGCAACTTGGTAGCCATTACAAGCTACTAACCTTATCCATATATTAGTAACCATGGTTCCATTTGCTTCTCGATTTCTAATCTCATTGAAAAATTTGTATTCCTACAACCATACTTATCTACGGAGCTCAGTAAGATGTTTCTTTTTCCCACCGTAAAATATATGGACTTTGATTCTTGCTTGTGGGAGAGGTCTCGATTAGAAAGCACAACACGATAATAAACACATCAGATCTCATTTGAGTTTAAGATACTAAAAAACAGTATTAACAGCTTCTACGTCAAAATTCTGCGATAAGGACCTTTCAAAACAACCACACAGGCACCGTACATAAATCTAAATACTATAATCTACCACAGTCCAGATCATCTTCAAATTTTGATATCTTGAGTATGCGACAAATGATCTGCGTTGATGATGGTGATGAGCATATCAAATGATGGTGAGTTATAGCCATGGTGGAAGGAAAAAATATGTAATTAATACTAAGGGAATGGCAGAAGAGTGGGATCAAATGAAAGCAATACGATTAGGTGGGGTCAGCTGAAGTCACAGGGATCTGCATATATAGTATAAAGAAGGGGGGAAAGCATTTGAGAGGGAACGGGGAGGAATGGAGGACACCCAGGGCTACAAGAAGTCAAATAAGCGTGAAACAACGAGGTAACATACACGAAAGGAAAGGTCGGTTATGAGCATAAAACCATGGTCTTGAAGAAGATAAAATGGAAGAGAAATGAAGGAAATGAAAAGCAACGGAAAACAGAATGTGATGCAATGGTAAGACACTTCTATTTCAGAGATTGGATGAGGAAGATTAGCAATCAGTAATCATTCTACACATCAAACTAATCAATGATTTCTCTTTCACACAGAATGGAGAGATATTCTTATTTCAGAGATTGAAGGAAATAATAAATCATTCTACGAATCAAACTAATCAGTGATTTCCATTTCATACGGAATTGAGAAGTATTCTTATTTCAGAGACTGAAGGAATTAGGAATCAGCGATCATGCTATCAATCAAACTAAAGAATGATTTCTCCTTTATTTGTATATGATATGATAATCAATACCCTGGTAAACCAAGGAACGATATTAATTAGCAAATCAATTCTTTCTGGAATTCACATTGACGGATCCAAATTCTGATTTTTAAATCCAATTCGGGAACCAATTGACTACTTGCTCCAGGGATAACGGCCTAGACACCAACTTGACATTTCGTAGGCACACCTCCGTTCCGTCAATACTGCTATAAGCACAGAACAAATGAGCGAATCTCTAGAAGCCTGCATAGCTCCAACAATGCGTTCTGGCATAACATTGGTGAAAAGGCAGCCATGTACAGAAACAGCAAAAAACAATCAACCGGATACTCAGCTACAGAACAGACATGCTACCAGCAGATCTGTCTTTGAAATACCGCGCGGTGGACAGACTGGATAGCCAACCATACTTGTATATACGCGGCCAATGCCGGTAGAATTTCATTCTAATTACACGAAATCCCCGTTCACTGAGGTAGGGCGGCTGGTGTATGGTGGCGGTGAATCAATCCCTGCCGCAAAAAGGCCACTAGTTTCAGCATAGTAAGGCGGCGGTACCTCATCGTCGTGTATCGCAAAAGTTAATGTTATTGGACCACTAGTAACGCAGGTGCGCGAACGCAATGGTTCCATGTTTCCAGTATTCTCTGGTAGTCTGGAATTTAGTACACTTCGACGACCTTTCAGCGGAAGCCCTCCCCGCTTTATACACACCAGCAGTGTTAGGACACCGAAAGCCAAAAGAACAAAGAGCAACACAGCACCAAAGAACGTATAGTTTACCTTCTTTACCGCCGTCTTACACTCAGTAGTAACTGGTTCTGTTCTGTTTTGGGTATCATCGTTCACGTCGACTGTTGTGGCTACAAAACGGATTATTCAACTTTAGGTCTGGTTAAATATGAAAACGATGATTAATTGATATAAGTCGATGATCAAGTCAATAAAGATGTCCTAAAACGGCCTATAATTTCAAGGTTACGATCAGAAAATGTTCCTGTCAGTGGTGTGCTGATCAAAGAACTAGCACAAAATTTTACAAAAGAACTGAACACAGAAAACAAAACAGAGAAGAAAGACCGACATGAAAAAACAGCTAATTGCTTCTTAATTCCATTGCCAGACAAACCTTTTCTCAAGTCCCGATTTCTTTCTCTAATTCGAGCTTTTATCCTCCCTGCTTTAACATTAGAATTAGGGAGAGTTTCTATAATTTTAATCTCTTTCTAATTCGAACAAAAATTTTCCCGTTTCAGATTTGTATTAGAGAGAGTCAACAACTGTACACGCTTTTTTTATAAGGAACCTAGCCAAAGGCCCAGTTCTAAAAGTTCCTTATTTTCGGACCTCTTTTTATCAAATTCTAGTACTAAAAGTTCCTTAATAGTTGCTTAATTTTCACTGCACATAGAGTGCCACAAAATGGCACAGACACTAGAAAAGCATTGAAATTCTGAATTTTACCTTTAATTCTGGCTAGAACTCAAGCTCAAAAGCACAAATGCAGCAGGAAATAAGTTTTATATATGCAAAAGCATAATTTCAATCAAGAAGTATCATGCCTATTCCATTGATATCATCCAATATAATGTAATCTTCACTTGCATCTGAGTGCAGCACTCGGAATTTGAAAATGAAAAGTTCCTTAGGGATTTTTCCTTTAGTAGTACAAGTTCTTTAAATATTTCAGCCTTCTACATGTAGGTTCCTTATAAAGTGGTTCCTTACAAAAAAAGCGTGTATTCCGTTTGTAGATAAGCACATTTCTTATATACATCAGTTTAAACATTTCTACAGAAAAACTGTCAATCAATGTTCAAAAATTCTGTCGCGGTAAAACACACAATCCAAAATGACTTAATGATACTTGTCCAATAGGAAATCCTGTTCAAGTCAATAATGGATCTGGTAGCTCTCAAAATCTTAACATATCACAAAAACGCAACTCAGCCGGCCTAAGGCTATCCCACTGAACAAAGCCCGAAGGTAAAACACGGCCAAGCCAATCAGAAAAAGAAAATCACTGCTTAATTAAGGTGGCCAAGCACCTAGACAGTAGAAGATAGCGGGTAAGGCAGTATCTGCCAATATCTTCAGGTTTGACAACAACACAGCACAAGATAGCATGCGCCGTCTTCCACAAAAAACTTACAAACCCAGCCAGAAGATGGAGCTTAACAAAAATGCAGCTATAACCCGCGTATAAGAGCTGGGGCTTCAAAAATCTGCTAGGCTAAAATTTTCACTTCAAGCTTCCTCCACATAAGAACCTATTTAGGCTAGAGTTTTTTTGCAAAGTTCTTATAAGTGGGGTTGCTGTAAAATGTATCGGTAGAAACTGCTGGATTAAGATCATCAGCTATTTAAAAGTAACTCGATATAACCTTTTTTCTTTCAAGCTTACATATACTATATTCATGCTATATCTAGTATATTAAGGTGAAATTCGTATGAAAATATAATAACCTATTTTAGTACCATGTACAAAAGAGCCCATTTAGGCTAAATTGAAAAATTCACGTTCTCATATGAGGGATATTACTGTACACGCATTAAAACATTTCATTTGAGCTTCCCTTGGTCCTCACCTCGTCGTTGCTGAAGAGCTTCCAACAGAATCGTATAATTTTGAATAAAGCAAGATCGGTAGTTTTTAATAATGCCAACTGCAAGTGTATACCAAGGGTTGCGCATCTCATGACATCCGATAGGTCGCAACATTAGGATACAGAAGCGAAGTTTATGCACTTCCTTGCACGACTTTGTTGAATTTTGCACGAAGCTCTCGTAACAATCTTGAATCATTGACTCGTTGCATGTCCTCGCTAAAAGACAAACAAATAAGCAAATGAATATATAAATATGAATATGAATATAAATATATATATATATATATATATATATATATATATATATATATATATATATATATATATATATATATATATATATATATATATATATATATATATATATATTAGAGCTGCTAGATAAAGGCGAAAGCCGAAAGTGACCATAAGGTGCTAAAAACCAGGGGAGTTAAAACAAGCCACTGTGGTCTAGTGGTTACGACGCTTGCCCGAAATGCGAGAGACCCTGGTTCGATCCCAGGTTATGGCGTGCATATCCCGCCAAAAATAGGGTCTTCTACAGTTTCAATACGTTCTAAAGTTTGACATACTCCATATTCGCAGTCCTCTTTTGACATACACCCTATTCACAATTTCTAAAGTCGCAGTGACTACTTTCTGTTCTAAAGTTTTAGTCTCTGCCTCGCTTTCAAACCTGCCCTTCTTTTATGTTGTTATACAAAAATGGCAGAATTGTCGATTTTGAAGGGTTTTATAGAGCAAAGCATCTCGACAATTATTCGCGACTGTGAGCAGGTATCACTGTTTGATGAAAATATCGTTTATTCGCTGCTTTTTAGGCTTGATTACTTGCGACATGCTGTTTTGACAAGCTTTGGTTTGCGTGATGAATGTTGTCCGTCGTAGGGGTGCAGCTAGGCCGGGGCCTGGAAGCATTTGTTGATAAGGGACCTTTCATTTTGTAAGTAACATAGGAACTTTAGAACGGAACGTAGTTACTGCGACTTTAGAACGGAAAGTAGTCACTGCGACTTTAGAACGGAACGTAGTTACTGCGACTTTAGAACAGAAAGTAGTCACTGCGACTTTAGAACGGAAAGTAGTCACTGCGACTTTAGAACGGAAAGTAGTCACTGCGACTTTAGTACGGAAGTAGTCACTGCGACTTTAGAACAGAGAGTAGTTACTGCGACTTTAGAACGGAACGTAGTTACTGCGACTTTAGAATGGAACGTAGTCACTGCGACTTTAGAACGAAAAGCAGTCACTGCGACTTTAGAACGGAACGTAGTTACTGCGACTTTAGAACGGAAGGTAGTTACTGCGACTTTAGAACGGAACGTAGTTACTGCGACTTTAGAACGGAAAGTAGTCACTACGACTTTAGAACGGAACGTAGTTACTGCGACTTTAGAACGGAACGTAGTTACTGCGGCTTTAGAACGAAAAGTAGTCACTGCGAAAAGGCGAAAGCCGAAAGTGACCATAAGGTGCTAAAAACCAGGGGAATTAAAACAAGCCACTGTGGTCTAGTGGTTACGACGCTTGCCCGGAATGCGAGAGACCCTGGTTCGATCCCAGGTGGTGGCAAATTTTAATTTTCTCCTGGTTTTTCTGAGCATTGTATCAACCTTTCTGTTTGCACCGAAAAAGGAGAAATCATTTATTTATATATATATATATATATATATATATATATATATATATATATATATATATATATATATATATATATATATATATATATATATATATATATATATATATATATATATATATATATATATATATATATATATATATATATATATATATATATATATATATATATATATATATATATATATATATATATATATATATATATATATATATATATATAAATGATGTTACACAAATGCTTTACGTATGATTCGTTATTTTGTCCACTCTGGCCAATCAAATCTGGTTAAATCATCTGCATAAACAGTAAACTTGTAGGCCTCGAAAAGTGACACTGTGAAGGATGACAGTATCTGCCTCGAAGTCATACAGGGAACCATCTAGTACAGCGCATTCCTACGAAGCACCTAATGGGAAACGGATAAACAAAAAGCACATAAAAACAATTCTAAAACTTTCATAAAAAACCACGCCACGCAAATACACTCATCGGTGCTTAGTAATTAGGAAAAGACTTTCAGGAATTTAATAAACGAAAAATTGAAGGGATCAAGAATTCTTTTAGAGTCCTAAGAATCGACCATGCGCAATGAGCAGGATGAAGCAACAAATGCAAACAGAATGATTAAATTAGGGAATAAATCGTGAAGGCGGCAGGAAAGTACATTATATTACTTTGGTAATTACGATTTCCGTAGTTTCAGAGATTAGCGCAGAAAGCTATACGCTATATCGTCTGCTTTTTAATTGCAGACAACAGAGCAAATCCCAACTAATTTATGATAAGAGTAACTAAAATAGGCCATGTTTTAACAGTATTAACTGCAGGGTCAATGGAAAGCCGTTTGTTACTATATGGCCTATGACTATTCAAATGCTGAATTATGCGTAAGGTTTATTGCTAGTAAATCTCCGGACGATGCAACAATGAGGGATAGCACAATCAACATATCTGTTTTTGAGTGCTCGACGTCACGAAGGAATAAAAGAACGGTTTCTGAGATTCACGCTTTACGAGATCCTCATGTAGCTAAACTGCCATACTGTATGGATGATAAGACAGTGGGGGGGGGGGGTAGGGGGCTATCTCCTTCAGACTCATTGGCAAAAAGGTGAAAAACATGAAGAACTCTAAACAACTAATCGAATAACCTGACGTCACTACTATATCTTCCACAAGCAATGTCTCTAGAACTCATTATCAGGTTCTCGCCTGTAATATCTTTGTTTCATTAGTTTCATTCCAGACCGCTACCCCCTTGTACGATTTCTCAATGAGTCTTAGCGAATTGAATGACCCATTTCTTTTGACAATGAAGAAGGGATCGCCCCTCCTTGGCCACTTTCTAGCATGGGAGCCAAAAGGAAGGGACAGGGAGCAGATTACCCCAAGCTCCGAACTTCATAGGGTCCCTGAAAGTTACAAATTCTTTGGTTATGGAAATAACTTTCACATGTCAAAATATCAAAATAACGTTATCAGGGGTCCGGTTTCTTATTTACTCCGGACCCCTCAAAAGTTCTCTTCGGGCCTGCTTTCCAGTGTTAACTAACTTTGACTAATCCGATAAAATCCAGCATGAAGCACGCCAGTTGCAGTTAAGATTTGCAACGATTGACGTATCTGCAAAGCAATACATAATTAGGAAAAACATTTTATAAGAAACTGCACGTGCTGCACAGGCCCTTATGGCCAACGTCTTGCAAAGTTAACAGGATTATGCCTGCATGTTTTCATAGGAAAGTTTTCTGCGCCCAGTATACGCAAAGTGAGATCCGTTACTTAGGGACCGGCCATTAATTTTTCCAGGGGAGGTAGTGGAAGACATCTAGGCGGGTGGCAAAATCCTGTAGGAGTATGGAGTATGGAGTTTCTTCTAAAGCCCTGGAGAGAGGAGGGACCAAGATTTTTATACAAAACTGAGAGGGGGGACCAGAATTCCATCAAATATATGAAAATGTCTTCCATCTCCCTACAAGTAATAAATGACCAGTCGTTTATGGCTCAGAAAAAGTTCGATAGTGGCACACAGTTATTGTGTACACTTCTACTATCAATTAGACAGACAAGTAATCTGGCTGAATTGAAAACTAAAATCAAAGTTTGGAAAGGTGATGAATTCCAATGCCAGTGCAGGTTCTGCAGTAAATTCCCATGTTTGGGTTTTATTTGATTTTGAGGATTTATGTTTTGGTATTATGAATACGTTGGCATTTATTAGCTATTTTCTGTAATTTGTTTACATGTATATATATAGCTATTTGGCACTTTTTATGCCAACACTGTAAATAAAATATTAACTTTTTTAAATAATAACAATAAATAATGTTTTTAAACTTTGACATATATAAACTAAACATACAAATACAAATCTCTCTAATGATATGTAAT
The DNA here is from genome assembly GCA_964019165.1 of Mastigias papua. Lineage (NCBI taxonomy): Eukaryota > Metazoa > Cnidaria > Scyphozoa > Rhizostomeae > Mastigiidae > Mastigias > Mastigias papua. The sequence goes on along the minus strand of OZ025280.1, from coordinate 1,982,103 downwards.
TTGTACTTGGCTGGCCTAATTACAGATGATGTTATTTAAAAACATAGTACTAATAATAACAATAATACTAATAATTTGAGACTGTGTATAACTACGGTGCTAAAAAGGCAGACAGGCAATGCAGCAGTCGAGTGCTGTGCTCTAATAAACGACTTTCATACAAAAAGACACGTGTACACTGCACTGTGTCATTGGTCGACACCTACTCAGATCCAGAGGAAGTGTTCAGCTACGTTCATTCAAAACACAGGGACTGCTTTAATTTATACTTACAGCTCTTCCTTGAAAAGCACAGTTTGTATGGTTTGACCTTCTTTACCAGCTTGTCATATGTATGACTGTAATTAACATTCGCCGAGTGGGTATAAACAGTTTTTGTAATTTGTCCGTTGCGTTTGCATTCCGATGCCATGAACAAGCATTTGGGGAAAAGTTGTAACGCTTCGCCGCGACATCCCGATACGTAACCACCGTGAAAGAGGTTCTTGCATCGAGTATTAAGAAACTTGTCGTCACACCTAAATGTCCCTGGAAATCGAGAGAAAATGGCTCACTTTAAAACTGTGCACTATAAGCAACTAGGTTACGTAATAGGAAAAACCAATAATTTCTACATTCAATTTTCCTATCCTAACTTCACTCCAGGTAAAGTATACCAAAAATGGCTGCACAAAAATTGCACATTATCAAAAAAATGGAATTGTCGTTAACGAACACTTTGGGTTTATTATTCAGTTGCAAAGAAAGGGACGGCGCTAAGAAAATTCATATCTGAGGGGCTGGTAACTTCACTTAGTCAAATACGAAGACCAACTATGGCTGGGTATAACGCCGCCAGAAAATTTGATTGAATTTACCCTGTAAAATGGCCAAAAGGCGTCTTCCTGATCAGTGGCAGAGCCATAGGGGTGGGGAAGTAGGGGCAATAGTCCTCCCCACTTTTTCCCAAAGAAGCTCATCGAGATTCGTGCAAATTCGATTAGAAAATCTTTCTGGGCGGGGGGGGTGCATTTTCAATTTCCACAAGATGATTTTGATATGCAGTCTTATTAAGGGTATTAATCTGACAGTGACTTGAGTGAAAGGCAGCTAAGCTGGCAGAAATAATGAAATATCCGATGGAAGAAAAGGGCTCGGTTCTGAAAAGGGCGTGGTTCAATACATTTTTGCGCCTCTTGACCTTTGTCCCCCCACTGCTTCGGTGTTCCAGCTAGCGCCACCATTGTTCCAGAATAACATTTGACTGAACATATAGTATAGCACTCAGGCGTGAATCCAGGAAAAATTCTACAATGAAAAAAATCAAGCAGACAAAGTGTGGGGTGCTAGCCTGGCGCTAGATCCCTCCCCAGCCTACCCCAGCGGCGCTGTTCCTGAAAGGAATCACTCTTCGTATCCTGAAAGACATTCTAAATCTTTTCCTACCCTGCAGATCCATTATTAAAAACGCCTCGCAGGATACTCCTTTCTTGCCCAAAAAGTTTCAGAGACTTTTCTACGGATAAATGATGACATTTTATTACAACGACAAAGAGCAAATGCAAAGGATTTGACAAAAAACCCCATCATTCCCCCATCCCAAGCTTTAAATGTAAATTGCAAAATGCATTGTTCGATGGTGGAGACTTATAATGTGTGTTTTTATCATGATCTATGAATTTTGTCCAGTCGGCATGGTTCCTAGATGATCATAGACAAATACGGTGACGCTCTCAAAGAACTAATGTTTCCTAAGAGTAAACAGAGAGTAACCCACGTGTGAAAACCAATATCCTTGGGCTGCGGGTCATGCAAAGCACGAGTAAGATTACCTCAAGCCCAAACAATTATCTTGTAACTAACAGGTACGCTCAAAAAATGTCACATTTGGATTTCACTATGTTTGAGGCTGAAAAATAATCTTTCTTCAATTAACATATACGGCCGGGTTCGACCGTGACAAATCGTGATCGGTCTTAGGGAGTGGAAGACACGCTTTTCAATCGTATGAAATCTGAGGAAACTTTTGATAGCAAAACAAACTGTATTGATTGTGAGCCCACAACGCCCATATGACAGTCCATTTTCAGCAAGACAGAATTGTCTTCGTGACGTAGAACCACCAAGGCCTTATGTGAAACTGCGAGAAATAATACTGGCACAAAAAGTTGGAAAAGGAACTCATTAGTGGCTGGCATTTGAGCGTCTACCCACTAATTGTGGTGTTTTCGATTTTGGCAGCTAATTATTGAATATGAAACTTGACATCTGCTGAGAATACGAGCTTCGAAGCAAAGTAGGCCAGTGATCTTTAACTAGGACTCACGTTCAGCCTAGCCAAGTGTCATGCAATTTTCGCAAAATTAATTGACTTGCATATATTTATCCAGGCAGACAGTTACATTCTCAAAATCACCCTTGTCAGCAAAGCCACATTCGATGCTTTTCAGATATACACGAAGCTGAAATCTGAGATCTGCGAGAAAACAACTATAAGCAATTGACCTTAAACCGCTTTCAACATAAGTAACGATTTCCAGAAAGCAAACACGTACAACTTGCAATCTTATCAGTGCAGTTTGCCAATGAAAATAATATGCAGTGCCTACCTTGTACCCTGATAAGTGGCCAGAATGTCAGAGCGAAAACGAAGAAGGCTTTCATGACTAACAAGTCAGCTCTTGAACCCGTCTTCAGCCGAGCCATCTATAATTCCTCCACAGCAAATAGAAGCTAAATGTCATAGTACTCAAGATCTCCTTCACAGTAACTGCAAACAACGAGCCAACCAAAGCAGGTGTTCTCTCCTCCACATGTCTCAAATTTCAAGGGTATATGGGGCAAAGAAAACCTACCAAAAATCCTTCTACTTATGCCCCTTTACAATCAGCTTTGAAAAGTTTGTTTTTAAATAGACTGCTAGCCACTGCTGAGTATGCACATGAAGTCATAATAAAACAAGACTGAGGAAAAGAAGGGGTCAATCAAGAGTAGAGCAGTCTACTGGCAACGTATGACACTCAGAATAGAGGTCCAAGTGGTTGCAAATATAATCGTCCACAAATGACAACAGACTTTGCATAAAAGTGAACAAGCTATTGCTATTTGTTGGTAAATCGGCTCCGTACGTTTATGATTTGTACACAATCCGAGTTAATCACACTGATCTTTTACTAAAATAGGCTGCCACTCTGCAATGATGAATATCAAGTAAACACAGTAATATTTGTGTCTATCATCATTTGCCATAATATTGCTACTGAGCATTTTCGAGGCCAATATAATTTGGGAACCACTTATTTGTGTCACGAAAGCCAAATCTCCGTGTTCCCGCACGGTTTTCTACAGCGACCAATTCAGGCAAGCCTAATTTAGTGTATATTGACAGTTCCAGATAGTACGCAAAAAGAGACGTAGGAAAGGGGTGGGGGTTATGTGGGGCACTTGTCCTACTATTCCTACAAAAAGATTTCTTGAAAACTAAAATGTGCCCTCTGCCAAAAGAAAAACTAAACACAAGGCCCTAGCAAAACAACACAGTGATCCTCTTTGAATGGACAAACAGAAAGTTTTCATACACTATAACAGACACAGCGTCGGTAGGGGGCTGGTGAGCTTCAGCCCATCACCCCCCACTTTTTGCCAGCAAGTGATTTTTCTAGCCTTTATCAAACACTTTATTGTATGTACCCCCCCCCCACCTTCTATTGTAGCCCAATAGTTTTTATTTGGCAGCGCCGTGCCTGCAGTACAGTGCCATGCCTGATCACTACCTTCCCTTCTCTGTTTGCAACACGTTGACTACTATACCATGCAAGTATTGCATGCATGGCTCTGATACATGTTGGTACATGTTGGTACTGGGGCATGAAACTGGTAACAACTTTCAAGCTGGGGTATGAAATAAAATTTTAGGAGACACTAGATGTGGTAGGTTTGCAGATACCCGTAGCCAGTCCAACTATTATGAGGTATGTAACAATTGCATTCAGTCTTATTTGCATAGTTGGGGTATTAAAATATTTTGAACCCTCAAGACTGGGACTCCCAATAATCCTTGATTGTTTCACAGGGGGGACATATATTTTGGAGCTATTTTTCTATTTGCCTGAACCTCCTCTTCCTAATACTTACTGACTGCCCCTAAGTGCCTTGGAACTCCTACGGTTTTTTCCAAGAAAGTACTTTATAAGAAAGCAGAACATTACAGGATTTCGAAGACCTACGAAAACTGACAAGTTGATTGAAATTCCAATTTTACAAAAGCCCATTACATCTCTTGCTTAATTCGCAGGGATTTCCTATGATAATCGATGTATTTCAGTTATATGTCTGTGTAGCAACTGTCTGTCTACAAGACGTTGCAGTGTAACACAATCTCGAATTTCTCGCTAAAAAAGGCTCAAGAAAGTTTCAGTACTGAAATCATGAGAAAGTTAAGAGAGTTTCAGTAGTGGGCGAAAGAAAACTTTCACCTATACAAGAAAACATGCATCCCTCCATCTTTCAAATGCTTCCTATATCTCTGTAAACGAATGTTTATATCTAGCAGTGACTGAAAATCAAGTAAAAAATACTCCATCAGTAACATTTGATAAAATCTTTGTATATCAATAAACTGTAATACACTGTATAGATGACCATAAAATTAATTCTTTTATTATAAAGATCCTAATGTAAAGGATATCGATATATAAATCATTGCTCTTTACAAATTTGCATTTTAAATGCAAGCTGTTTCGTAAAAAACACACCTGGGTGGATAACCACGCCTGAACGATTTCGACAATAGCATATGATATAACAAATGCAGTGTGGACTAGTCCAAGACAGTGGTGCAAGCGTGGGGCTTAGAGTGAAACATGTGAATGAGGGTTCAGATCCGGAATCATTTCATCGAATTGTAAAAACCAAGTACTGGACATGAGTCTTGCCTGTTACGTGGAGTATATGACTACTCACGAGTAAAACATAAAGTTGGTGATAAGTGGGTAAAACTTTGAATCCCATCGCAGTATATAGAATCTTCAGACTCTAAAAGTAAATTGAGGATAATATTTATGTCAGCTCACTTGTCCTGGACTGGATTCACACTTTATTTCCATGTGATCAATGCACACATTATCTATCACAGTATTTGACTGTAAGCCCACGTTTTCTGTCACGTATTAGGGAGAGGGAAGGACGGAGGGAGGGAGGGAGGGAGGGAGGGAGCGGCGGAGAAAAAGAGCGGGAGGAAAAGGTGCAAAAAAGATGGAAGGAAAGGGAGAAAGAGGAGGGCATAAAGTAAAACTATGGACATTGATATCAAAGTTATAACTGACTATGGTTCCCAAAGACAATACTTGGCTCTGTCTGAATTCAACAGAAAAAGGAATAAACCTATGATTCTTATAGAAAAATGTGAAAAGTCTACAAGGAATGGTTGTCATGAAATAAGGACCGTGGGAATTCAACGAACAAGGACAATATTATCAATTTTTCACTACATATTCATAAACATACGTCAAATTCATTATACTCGAGTCTCCCCCAAAAATTCTACACGAATAATAATGTGTAAAATTAACCTAAAACTCCCAGAAGGAGTTGCAAAAATTTCCTCATTTATGAGCCAAACTGTCACAACTCACAAGAAGCCAGACTGCCATCAAAAATTACAAATTTCAAATTGCATTTTAACCCAGCCGGGCGTCATTTCAAACTCAGTAAATGCCTACGAAAATTGGGCAATTTTGCATAAAGGTGTTTTGTACAACCCGGTGGCGAAAACTCTCCAAGAAACGCAAGCATAATAAGTGTGCACGGGTTTGGCTCGTGAGCTGCAAGTTTGGCTACCCCCCGTAACAATTCAACAGTTTTCTACTTCTATGGTAAGAACAAGATCCTCTGCTGGAAAAAAGCCTCGAAGCGAACGACTGCATATTCCTATGGAGTGAAGTAATGCTGACAGTTACATAAATAAATACAAATACACATAAATAAATACAAATACACATAAATAAATACAAATACACAAATAAGAATAAATACTTTCTACAATTTACAATAAAGATACTTCTAACTTGTTGAATGGGGACACTGGGGTTATCAAATAATCTTTCACATGAAATTATGCAAAAAAACCTGTCCCTTCAAAGTCTCTGCGCGGCCCATATGGGGCTTAAAAGAGCTGTATCAACAACACCACTGGATAATTCCACTTGCTATTTCTACAACCAAACGAGTTGCAAACTCATGGTCGATTGGATGGATGCTGCTATTACGCTTAACTATACACTGTTCAATTCATGCGCAATCGTTGTTTACCAAACTCCTTCTCACACATAAATCACGAAACATAGTCAAAGAAAAGGCCAGGGTCACCGAAACATTTCCATAATCATTCAGCAGTGAAAAATTTGTTGAGAAAAGATTAAATAGCATACCAGGAATCCAAATTCAATCGTTGAAACTTGGGCTTGCACAATTGACCAAAATCCCCAGAAGAGATGTGACATTAACGCAAACCTGAAAGCAATACAAAAATCATGGACAACAGATTCTACCATCTCCTGCACAGTTCTCTTGTACCTGGTCTTCATTTGAACGCGAGCCCTTTTTGTCCACTACCAGTCAAGACTTCATAAAAAAACCCATAAAACCTACCACACTATCCGAAATTAAAATCAAACATTAACACAGCGAAGAAATCTAGATAAAATAAAATATTTGAAAATGAATAACAAGCACATGTTCTACAGTCCTATCAGATTACTTTGGAAAATGGTGGTAGAACAACCCTAGCTGGGCATGCCTTGTCAGACATAATGTTATCAATTTTCACTCCAGTGATATATGTGCAGAACGCAGACAAATTGATAAAATATCTTTGTTATTGCTCTACCAACTTCCCAGGAGTCTCATGTTTGATAATTCTACCACTAGGCCTCACAATTAGCAACATTGATGACAAAAAGAAATTGGACAGGTGACCAAATTTTCCCAAACCAAACACATGCCACACCTGTTTGCTTCATAGATGCACCTTTCTACGTCTTGTTCTGTTGGCTCTACTGGTGAGGCGTTAGTCAAACTATTGTATTTTCGCAAATATTGTCTAACAAAGAACTCCTACGAATGAGATAAAGATTATTAGCTAAACGGACTTTCTGCAAATAAGGAAATATGACACTACAGTGTCATGCGAAAAAGTTTCCCAAAGACTAACCAATAAAAAAAGGATTAGCTACAACCTACTAACTCGTTCTGAAGCTTTATTCTTTACACCACATTTATACAAGGCGTCCTATCAGGGTATGAAAATTCAGGCTGAACATATCTCAGATATCAATGTCTCAAATGTAAAATACTCAATCCAACTTTGGGTGTCTAACATATCAGCACACTTAAATTACACCAGAGGGATTATCCCAAATCTTAAAGCACTTCAGTCCCATACAACACATAGTATTCAGACAATTTATCTGCATGACCAAAGGTAGATGTTGAGAAATAACTATAAAGGCACGTGATTTATGCAATGATAAATTCCAGTCGCAGAGAGGATTGGGAAAGCTGAGTACAAAGTGATTCTTGGTGCTGCACACGACGTTAGAGCTCCTCTCTTCGACGCCAAAATAAGATGAAACGATGGCACGTGTTGTTACAAGTACTAACTTCAATATGTTTTCAGTAAGTTCAAATACGAAAACCAAGCTACAACTTATTAAATTAAAGGAAACAATGATCCAAAATCTGACTGGAAAATGAAACAATTGTGAAAGCAATTATCAAGAATATACCTGCTGAGCTCTGGTTGGGTAATCTTCTGGTCTGTTATGAAACCCGGGAAATTCTTTATTTGAATAATCATACATCCATTCACAGAAGTGGTTGCCGAAATCGAAGCCTCTAAGATGGATAAAAATACTCATTAACACAAAGGAACAAATAAAAGCAATAAACAACTGAATGAATGATTGAAAGGTTGAGTGAATGAATGAATGAATAAATGAATGAGTGAATGAGTGGATCAATTACTCAATTAATGGGGTGTACAGCGTGCTACGAATTCCTACATAAACCTGATAATAAAAACTTTCTTGCCAAATAATAATTCTCGTCTCATGTTCTATAGGTTTATCCATGAGATTCCCGATTGCCTTTGAAAAATGAGGGTGTAACAACCTTCCCATCTCTTTACATGCTGCACAACTGACAATGAGAGCCGTATATGGCGGGGAGGGGGGTGATACTGCCGTGCAGAAATAGGCAAACGTTAAATTTCGAACAGACTCACCTATAATTGTAACTACTATACTCATAGTCAATCAACATTACATTTCTTTCTCCATTTTCATTTCTGAGAAGAAGATTTCCTACAAAAAGAAATATCTCGGCAATGGCAGCAAAGTTAAAACAAATTCACAACATATGTGACCTCGTGGTCTTTCCCTTATATCGAAGGGGGCGAAAGAACAATTATCTATCTTTCAATGGTTCTATGTGGGCCAAATTTCAGATGCTTCGAAATTTCCCCCTATACATGCCGATGGAAAAATGTCCTACTGGGTGAGCAGAAGGGAAATCCTGGGCATAGCCATTCCTTTCCCCATAGTTGTATTGAATCGTTGAACAAAGGTGAACCAAATACTCTGAGAAATAAAACGGAAGAGACGGACAGCAAGATATCAACTACAGCAAAAGGAAAATAGCAAAGGTATTGAAAGCAGTTTTAAATAATCAGCAGAATGTATTTATTCACTACAATACATCAAAAGAAATGAGCCTGACAGAACAGTATGTTGATGTTGTATACATGAAACAATGCGAGCGTAAACTGAAAAATCTCGGAATAACATTTCCTCTTTTCGATGTCCGTCCTCTGTTTCATGCCACTAGGAATCAGCACGTATCGTATCAAACTGCATTTCACGTTAATGCTCTAAGCTAAAACTACAATGGCCGCCAAAAGTAGTTGGAACAGTAGCGTGGAATTGCCAGGAAATAGATATTTAACGCTTCATTGTCGTATTTCACACAAACAGCCCCCCTTCCCCCTGAAACAATGTTGAGAAGATGGAGGAATATGTACCAGGATGTTTGGTGCACTTGGTCAACTTAGATCTCAATTTTTCTTCATTTCCTAGCCATATTACAACATTGTATAGGGGGGGGGGGAGATAGCGTATAGAGATAAGAAGCATGGTGTTACAAGAGTTTTAGCGGCCATTGTAGCTCAATTAGGTACGTTCCTCTCTGGTTTGAAGTAAACTCATAGAGACTGTGATGTAAACAGAGCGCCTAAGAATCAATTGTGTTAGAATGTTAACTCACCCTCTTGTGTGTCGTTATGACAGAAAACTACTTTGGAATTCAAGTCCACCAAGAACGCCCTACAAAAGTAAAGTATTTTGAGGCATATTCCAAAAATGTCAGTATAAAGGGAATTGACAGTGAAATCAACTGCTTGAGATACCAAGCATCATAGTTATAAAGATTCAATACTATAAGGCGGCCTAAGCAAACATTTTCTTAAGAAACAACTGGCATCAATGAATGACTAGTTGTACTCCTTGGCGGGAAACCCCCAAGAGGAAATCAGAGAGGAAATTGCCCCAATCAATAACTTCCATAGAAAATTCTAGCAAATAAGGAAGCTGATGCATGAATTGAGGCCTATCATGTTATAGAATGAATCCCACTCCTGCCACCACTTAAATTTTCTCGACCTTAGCTAGGTGCCGTATTTATTCGATTACAAGCGGCGGCTGTTAAGTATTTCTCCGTACGTTTGCTGTGGCTTTTAAACAAGCCCGGCTTCTGATCAAGTAAATACGGTATGCAACAACTGCAAAGGGCTAGGGTGTTGCAGAGTTCCCTAACATTCTATCTATCTATTTCAGTCGATCATACCACTGCTGGCAGATGGCCTCCACTTCATTCGATCACTGGCAACGTGAGTCCAGGTCTCCCAAGCCTTCTCCTCTATGTCATTTCTCCATCTTCGGTTGGGGATGCCTATTTTCCTCTTTCCTTCTCTAGGCATCTGTTTACCCTTTGGAAAGCAACTGTATAAACTGAAGTTTTTCCAACCTATTGTTATTTGTGTATCTATTTCCCTGTCTATGTTGTTCACTGATGTAAGCAGCTTTCCAATGTTGCTTTCCTAGGACTTCATCTTCTACTTCGAATCTTTTTCTTGATGTCTTGCAACTTCATCAATCTCTAACATTAATCGACTTAAATCATAATTTTACTAAACACAACCAAAAACGAAAACAGAAAAAAGATTTATGTCATAACTTACTTCAGCTTGAAATATTCCTCAGTCAATTTCATTTCTGAGATTTTACAAAACAATTCTCTCATCTTTGGATCTTCAAAAGTAGACACTTCAGATACGGATATCCACCTTGGAAGAAATGACAAAACATTTATAGAAATGTTGTTCCAGCAAAAGCATTCAGTGGTTTAATCGCCATGGGACGTGGCAGTATAATTGGGTGTATTAATGATTAAGTGGTTTAACCACAATTGTGCGCAACCCAGGGCAATATTTTCCATCAAGGAAACAAAAGGGAAACAAAAAGGAATGCTGAGACAAATGCTACTGAAAAAATTCAAGATTATTTGCAAGCTCCCCTGGAAGAATGGTATGTGGATTGCAGCCCATAGGGGACCATAGAACATAATTAGTGAGACTTCAAAGAGCTTCAGAGTACAGCAAGAGGTTACTAGCATGTGTGTGATTCATTGTTTTACTAACCAATATCACTGCTGTTTGCGTTGTGTGAAACTTTATTCATTGAAAGATATATTTGTCTCCTCAGGGGACCCTGATTGCAAAAAAGTGAACTGCTGGGGATCACTAAGTAAAATCATTTGGAAAATTTGGGAGTCACCTGGCTGACAGCCAATAAAAATATGAACAAAGAAACAACAAAAGTCCACTTTTGAATACCTGTATGGGATATATAACTTACTTTTCTATGCTCTCCCACAACCATGTAGGTTCCTTGTTCAGAGGCAACTCCATTGAATGATATTCTGCAATTTTTATTGCATTGCACTTTGAAAGATGAGGGTCTGATAATTCCTTGGTTGTTAAATGTCTTGCCTTCAAAAATAAACATTCATGTGTCTGAGTAGTCGAGAAAACTCTACAGTTATCAAAAACTAGAATGCTTAATAAGAACTTCCAGAAACAATAAAACTGCAAAGCAATTCATTCCACCATGCAGAAATTTTGTCATAGAAGAGATCTTTCATTCAGCTCTGGTTTTTATCAACTATCTAGTTTCCCTCTTAATTTTTTTATTTTCCAAAGACAAAAATTAGTTAATAGTAACTTTACAATTAAAATACATCTTACAAAAAATTGAATATATTGTACTAATACCTATATTTTTCATTAATTGATACTTACTGCCATATTTCCTGACATTTACTGCCATATTTTCTCAAAAATAGACCTGGTAACTTTGATCTTTTACTGGATCATTTGACAAAAATTTTAAAACTTAGTTTCCCTCTTCTTGCTGTATTTTTCAAAATATCACTACAGAAAAAACTTCACTCAAGCCAACTGAGAAATGAAACCATAAAAAGACAAATACCAGAAACCATAATTCAAGAAAGACAAGCCACACCTTATTGCTTGGAAAATATGGTAAATCATTATTAGTATTTGTATCACTAAATGTACTAAAATACATGGCTCACATTTTCTGTCAATTCAGCAAAATATCAAAAAGGCTATGAAAGAAAAATCCAATTTTGTCTTTATACATAGAGTTAACTATTTTCATAGTGAAACTTGCTAGTTAAAAGGATAGAAATGCAACAGAAATTACCGGAATATATTGCTCAATCCTTCCTGATGAGAACACTCCATATAAATGAGGACCAAATCCTCGCTCAGCCAGTAATGTGAAGATAACACCCTCATAGAACTTGGCTCTGTTATCTAGAATTTCACCATAAATCCTTACCAGTACATCCCTTGGCTCTCCTGGCTGGCATTCCATATTATTAGGTAGTGAACAGAGATACAAGTAGTTTGTAAGACCACCACTAATAAAGTATAAAAGAAAAGCCTTGACTTCATGAATGGATGCTACATTGAATTGACCTCTATTTAGGCCACTATCTACAGCAGGGTAGGGGGTGTCATACCTCCCAGACAAAAATTCTGTCCAGAAATCACCAAATTTGCCATTTCTTTGCAAAAATTGCTCTAATTTTTTGTATTCTAGGAGCCCAGGTAGAATATTTAGGTGCAATGGAATAGCACACTCCTAGACAAGTTTCAACCCACTCAATGACTGACAGAACAAATATCATCAAAGGCTAAATGGCCATTAGACCCTTAAGGATATTTAAATATATCATTGCTTCCTGAAGATTGTCCTATCTATTCATGCCACTTCTGCATCTTCTCTTCTCCACAATACACCACCAATCCACAACTTGTGAGTTTGAGAACCTGCTAATGGCAATGGGTATGGGGTGATTTTCTCCATTCAGTTATGATTCTGCACAGAAATCTCTTCTGATTTTTAGCTCACTGCCTTCTGCTTGGCAGCTTCAGGTGTTGCCCATCATATTCATCTGAAATTGGCAGGGGTTTAGTGAAATGGGAGGTAATGCTTTGTGGGGGGTGAGGTAAAGGCAACATCTTCCCGGTAAGTTTTTTTACCTATTTGCAAGTAGAGGGTGATGAGCTACATTGATCGGTAGGCTTGTTGAGGGTAAGCTCAAACGTCAAGTTTACACCAAGTGCACCTAATTCATAGCACGTGCTTAAAGCCCTGTCTACACTATCATGCTTTTTTGCCAGGCTAAACACCGCCTAGACATTCATCCATCAAAAAATACTTTCCCATTTTCCCTAAATATGTAAAGTAGCCTACTTCTGTATCTACTAGCTTAGAGGTAAAAAGATGTCCATATCCGCATCAGTGCTATAGGCCTAACACTCAATAAGCAAGTGGAAATATATTAAGTAATGCCACAGCAAACCTGATACGTCCAATTCTAGTTGCATATCAGATACATTTAGTATTCAGAGTACACACCCGAAAGATGCCTAGTACACCGACAAGAAAAGATATTGTATCAACAAGAGGGGAGTTCGATCGATGCAGTATTGGTGGGCCTATGCTAAAAACTATGTACCTTACGTGCTCTATTCTGAATTGGCTTTCCTCGATTTTAGCCCAAGAGCCACGCAGACATCTCCTACACCACTTGTATGCATTTTTTCTTAACTCGCTACTGGTTTTGTGCTCCGACAAGTGGTGCACAACCGCTTCTTTCTCCAGTGAGCAGTCGTCAGCAGTGTTCAGCAGACCAGCCATATTCGCTATACTCTGCTCCAACAAAGCATCTTTTGCTGACAGGTACGATTCCATTTCGCAATCGTGTACTTTATACCGTCATTCACTAGCATATGTTTCATTTGGTTTACAAATGGACCCTGCCCCCTACATTCAACGTTCGTGCATCAAATGCACGTGACACAAATGGACCCACAGCTGGTACGTGTTATCATTAAACTCCCACCTTGACCTACAGTTATAGTACAAACGAGGCAGATCAGTGGGCAGTGCGTCTCCGTAAACACCACTCATATTTCTATGGTTTCAAGGTAGTCAACACATTAATGCCAAGAGCTCCTACACAATACTCTCAAATTGCTAGATCGTGGAAACACTATATTCTGCGCCAATTTGGTATAGAATAAATTAGATGCATTAATTTTTAATGCATGCATAGTTCAATTTCAAAAAGATTCAGTAGCTGAGCTGAGCTTTACCATTCTTCAACAAGTGTACAAGTAGCCTAAATAATCCTACCCCAAAAAATAAACTAATTCAGCTCAATCAACAATCATTTCTAACCAATTACCAACTTAGAATGGCCTGTAAATATCATAGGGTGATATTTGCCTGGTCCATCTCCATATGAAACAACAAGACAATACAATGATCTTACTTCTACCAACTGCTGTCACCTCTGCATCAGCATCACAATATCCTATCAAAACTCCCTTATTTGCAGAGCAAAGAATATCACCATTTCCTTGTGAATATCCCAATTCTCAAAACTACCAAGTTTGCACAGGAGAAAAATGCAAATGAGAGAAATCTGTTCACATTTATACATTTTTTGTAGAATAAATTCATGCAACAAGTACACAAGCCCCACCAACTGCCTTAATTTTCTCCTCAGCTCGTCGACTGAAAAACTTTGCTTTGACTATGACAGGTTGCTTTGGAAGAACTCCTTTTCCAAGGACTTTATAGAAACCAGCTTGGATCACATCTATAATTGGTGCATTCCCATCTTTCTTGTCTGCATAATTCTTCTGTGTCTGTTCACTGACTAGTGACCATAACTTATCCAGATTGACAGTTGGGCAATGGAATTTGTTATTTGTCTTGTGGAAATACCTCATACCAACTTTTCCAAAGTAACCAGGATGGCTAAAAGGATTTCATACTAAGTAATAAAGCATAAGCATAAAAATAACTTGCTGGGATCACTGCTAACACACTACAATCTCAAATGTCATAATAATAATCATAACCATAATCATCATAATCATAATAATCATCATTATCATCATTTATTCATTTTCAAAAAGAATCATCAAATCATTCTGCAATCACACTCATCATCAATCACTAACATTATATATGCCCTACTGTCTGGCACTTCCTAAAGCGCATCATTGCAACAATTCATTTTCTTGATTTGACCTTCTTGTTGGATCAAAGACACTGAAATCTACAAATTCAAACAACCAATATCCAATGGAAGCAACAGATGGTACGTACTATTTGTCGAAGAGAATTCTGTGGTGATGCAAACCTCCAGCATTACCCCTACCACCAGGGTGCTTTCGGTGCTTACCTAGAAAAAGATAAGTAAATGCAATCATCAAGTAATGCAGACTCCTGAATTTCATATGGCCTAGGTGGGAATGGCTCTTTCCCCTGTACAAGTTGCGGTGGTTTTTTCTACCCTCTATTGTACTTAATACAACTGCTAGTACTGATAGTATGTCATAAAATAAGCTCTGGTTTCACTAAACACCTAAATGATCTCGCAAAACAATAGCTTGTCCAAAGATGCAGACGTCACGAAGAAATACTATTGTAAAAAAGAAGGATATAAAACGCTACATAAATATGCTTCCTTGCAAACGAAAGAGTACTGGGTTACTTTGTGAAAGCGTAAGTAAAACTAAAAGCAATGAAGACAGTACCTTATTTTACTTCACCATAAATCGATACTGGTAGAAATTTGAATTAGCTAGCTATCTCACCGCTTGAATAGACTATTCAAAATCTACAAATATGAAAAAATCAGAATACTACTCACCGACACGGCCATGTCCATGGCTAACGTGACCTCTCTTCTTACGGGTTTTCTTTAGTCTGGCAGTCTGTAATAGCAAATTTCAGTGTGGTAAGAAGAATTGTGCCTGAAAAGTGCCTACTAGTGCAAATGGTACACTAAAGCCAATGATCTGAAGGGTGGTCTACTGGTATTCCAGTAACGATTATCGAGAAATCAATAGATATTTCAAACGGCATTCACGGCCTAACTCACCATATTGGATTGAGTCGTGAAAGAGCGAAGCAACCTCTTGCTTCAACTAGAGCCCATACCCCATTCCAGGGAACAGCAACAACTACACTACGCTAGCTTTTGGGGACCAGTGGTGGGGACTTGCTAACAGTTTTCTGTCTTTTATCAACAGAGCATTGCACGCAAATTACTTATTCAAATACTTATAATTACTTCTTTGACTATATTGATTGTTTCATTTTCATTTCATTTCATTTTTGCATATTTTGGGAGGGTGGCCCTTCAGCATAGCTGATTTTCGAGGGGCCCTCCATTAAAAGAATATACAATTACAATCTAATACAATAAAATGCTTATAATAATTGCACAACAAAGTAGAAATAAAAATTAAATATCAAAATAGATCTAAGAAAGTCAATTCTTGTAATTAAAATCAGAGGAAAAGAAATACTGAAGATTTAAAAGTACTTTAAGAGGGATTTGAAGACACGTAAGGATCTTGTTTCTTTGCACTCAGTTGAGAGGCTATTCCACATCTTGGCACCTCTGTATGAGAAGCTTTTCTGCACCGCAGTTGATTTTCTCAAAGGAAGCCTTAAATCAGTGGTAGTGTTTCGAAGATTGCGTTCAGAAAGCTGTGAATTTTTAGTAAACATATTAAGCATGTCTTGTGGTCCAAAATCATTGAGAGATTTAAAAACCATCATTTTCGTTTCATCGGCAATAAGTTCTACAATGGTTTTCGATTCAAGCTTTTGTAACAAAGGCTTGTTACAAAGGCTTTTGTAATTGTAGTGCACAAGTTCTCGAATAGTCCGTTCATTGTAACAGCATGTATAGAGCCATGAAAAAATGTTAAGTGCCTAGTGTTTAGGGAGGGTACCAAAACCTTTCAGCACGTCACTAGTTACTTTGTGACCATTTTGGTTAGATATATCCAATTTGTTTTTCTTTCGAGTGTTGTACAAAAGCATTCATTGCTCTGAATACTGTATCCCCATAATCGAGTCCTTTTGTGAAAAATGCATTTATGCATCTAAGACAAACACTGCTTTGTTCTAATGCATATCTAAAAGATTTCCAGTAAGCTGAAGACGAATGTACAAATTTTTGTTTTCGTATTAATACTTCCTTTTAAAATGACTTCAGTCCATTCTGATGTATACAACACCTACAAAAAAGTGATCTTGCAAGGCAAACTGCACATATCAGAGTATAGGGGACCCTTTGAACACGCCATGACGTCTACAAGTGTGATAGATAACTCGCCTGGTGGTCGGGGAAGAGTCCAGTCTTATGACTACCGCAAAAACTCTTCAAGTCATCGATAAAGAGAGAGTTTCAACACAAGTTAGCACGATTAATTGGGACATTTAATGTCAATAACAATTGCTATCTTTACCGTTGTGGGCTTAACATTTGACAAAACCAACATAAAACTAACGTGTCCAATGGAGAGTAGAACTGAGAAAGTAAACAAATTTTATATTTGATGCTTAATTTTCACAAAGGAAATTGCATTGTAACAATTTAACGATAAGATTTCTGGTAGCGAGCACGGGCTCCTGGTCCACCGAACTTCTTGGCCTCGCAGCGTCTTGGATCTGCAACTAACAATGAGCGATCATATTGGGCAAGGATGTCTTTGATTTCCTTCTTTGATGCTTCATCAACGTCTGCACGAAAAATCAACGAAGTGTGAGTCATACGTTTCCACAAAGGTCACAAATAATGATCGTAAAACGGAAAGGGGTGAAACAAGCGCGGCCTTGAACAAGGGAAGATCTTTTCTAGAGCTCAAATTTAGCTACTTACACTTTTGATAGAATGCAACGAGTGACTTGGAAATGGCTTGTCTGATTGCTGAAAAAGGACAAAAATGACATCTAAATGAGGATCAAAACAACTGAGCAAAAACCATCGAGACTAAACACACTAAAATGGCTGCTTTATTACAGTGTAGCTATGAGACTCGTTTGCATTCCTTACTTATGAAATGAAGATTTGAAGCATCAATCACTCATAAAACTCTACTAGTTAACAAAGTCTTCTCTTTCAAGCCATTTGCAACTATAAACTTTAATCGTTCTTATGCCACTTGGTTCCGCAGATGAGCGATTGTCCAGTACTGAAACATTCTTAACTTTTTCATGATTTCAGTACTGAAATTTTCTTAAGAATTTTTTGTAAGAATATATGAGATTGAGTGACACTGCAGTGTACTACACAAACATGACACTGAAATACACAGATCTTCAAAGGAAATTTACACAAATTCAGCAAAAGAGATGAAAGGCTTGCATGAAAATTGGAATTTCAAGTCTGTATCAACTTATCAACTTTCTGAAGTCTCAAAAATCAAGCACAGAACTTTCTTAACTTGTTTAGCAGTTGAGTACTACTTTCATATAAACCACTTTCTCATAAAAAAATGTGTACAAAACTTCAGGCAAATGTGAAATAAACAATATATGTAACCATCTAGCATGGTCCTAAGATAGGATATGCAACTAAGACAACAATTGTTACAGACATTGGATCACAAAGATACCAAATCATCGAGTAGCATTCAGAAGACTTTCCTATAAATAAGCTTATGTACCGAAGGTAGGCCCATCAAGAGCTTTTGTGGGGCCTGCAGCAAATGAAAAAGGGGGTCCCTGGTGACACCATTACGAATTATGAAGTTTAGGGCCCTATCATCAGGTTTGGGGCCCAGGGAAATCTGCCCCCTGATCACTCTTTTAGTAAGTAATGTAGAAGAAAGGTCCTGAGACCTATGGCAAAGCCCCCCCCCCCTTAAACAAAGAAAGTGAAAGGCTAAGATGAGATGGAGACATGATCAAGTTTATTGATTTTCGATTTGAAAAAAATACAAATTGTGGGACTCTGTGATGGAAGATGTGGGCAAAAAGCTGTATAGTTTCCGACTTCCTGGAATGAATTATGATTCTTGGCACATTTGATGACAGGCTCCCCAGGCAAAATATACCTTTGATTGGTATCTATCTGTGATAATCCTAAAGAGAAAATTCCAAGTTGATGACAAACAAAACTGGGAACATTTCTTACCATAAAGCTGGGATACATGACCACCACCTTTTACTCTTACTCTAATATCAACAGCAGCAAATCTTTCTTTACCCAGTAAAAGAACTGGCTCCTTTATCTGGATGAGAAAAGAATTAATGGCAGGTATGCTACAAAATATCAAAATATGACATCAAATGACTGATCAAATTTACTATGAATAGAGGGAAACTGCCTCTAAACCTAGGGTGGGACAATTTTGTTGAGAAAGGGGGCCAAAAATAAAGCAAGTCAGTGGGTATTCTTGAAACACAGTTTCTGGAATAATATTGGGCCAACCTGCTAAATGGTTGAAATCTACCATTAGTCCAGCTGGCCAGCCCTCCACTGTACAGTGATCTTTATTGGGTTATGAGAACTCAACAGAAATGACTGAATTGACTTAAGATCAAAACAAAACTAAAAAACAGTACATATTACAAACTGCACTACCTTCATGCTAAGAGTCTGTGGTTGAACCAAATCCAGAGGCACACCATTGACTTTAATTAGGCCATTTCCTCTTTTGCAATAAGCAACAGCAGTTGCTGTTTTCTAAGATAAAGGGAAGGTAATAACGATGGTGCTACTGCTGAAAAGAATAAATGCTTCAAAATGATATAGTACAGATTGTGGCATCATTTGACAAAACCACAAGTGCACCAGAATATACAAACCATTAGGTGCACCTGCTCAAAATTTCTGTGTTGTCCCCAGGAGAAGCATATTTGAGGACCATATTCCATACAGTATCAGCTACAGTATGAGTACATCCTGCTTTCAGAAAAAGCAAACCCCATATTGCCCACTGATCTGCTCTGCTCTGCAATCTCATGGCAACCTGTATCTGCAAGTTACCAAAGGATCAGTACCACAGAACTCACAAAAACTGTGCAAGCTCTTGAAACCACAAGACAATAACAGCATAATTATTTTCGTTTGGTAAAGAAGGGCAATACTGCTGTGATGGAAGCCATCACATTTGCATTCTGCACTGTGATTTGCATTCTGTACAATTTGATTATGATTGGCTTTTCCAAGCCATGCCTAATGCCTGGATCTATCTGGAAACAAGTACATGTATACATTTGTTTACAAATAGATCCAGGAGTAAAGCATGTTTTTGAAAAGCACAAGCATAACAAAACAATTTTCATGCAAGTAGTGAGGAAGCTGTGGAAAACAGTAATGTTCTTTGCTGCCTTTCTGGACAGACGATCTTCACAACGTAAAGCATTATATTTGATCACATACTTGAAAACCAATTCAAGTATTTCAGGAACCGAATTACGATTGATGATTCTTCTGTGCGTTACGACTCCAAACGAGTATAAACCTCACTTACAGAATAACCCATACACCTATTGGATAATAACAAAGTTCTAATAGGATATCATAAGGTGAAAAAGCTCGTACTGAAGCAGCATTAAGGTCTACAAATATATACCAGGAAAAGCTACGAATCTCATCATTAAATCAGCCGGAACCCTGCCAATTCTAATGAATAACTATCTAAATCGCTCAAACGTCCTAGTTTTCTGTAGTCAATGCGGGCAATTTGTGCTAACAATTTTGTTATAGTGAAGGCCTATCACGAAGCGTACTTACTTTCCTCCCAAACACTTGAACAGATTGGCTATGAGCCATGTTTGAAACTAAAATGGAAAAGGTAGAGCATTAGGGTATCAAGCACTTCATATTTTCTTGAGTTTGAAAATTGGAATAGGTGCCATTTATACGGTTATTTTTATTTGTCATTCTTACCAGGCGATTTTGGGATCACAGGTCTAGAGAAAGAGCGTGGTGGAAGTGCATGGAAAATTGTTAGTGTCCAGATCTCTTGTCGCCACCGCAGAGGGTACCAATCCAACTCAAGTAGTGGCATGAGTAGTGGAAGCAAAGGCAACACATTATTGATTGAGAGGGTTGCACTTGTTGGGAAGGGTAGATAAATCTTTAAATTACTGTAAATATGGAAGGTGGTCCATAATTGGGAGAGGTAGAGATACTATTAGTTGAGTTAAGATTTTTGTTCAATAGCGAATGTCTCAAATAAAATCAAACGTTTTATTAAGAACATATTTGAACTTTTTAGACAGACTGAGAGACATACTTGTTATCAAACGGACATTTTTCCATCTGTGTTAAAAGATTGATTTAACCTTTTCATATTTGTCTCACATTTCCATTGTTTGGGAGGGGGGCCAATTGTTAGTGAAGGAAAAACTTTTGAGGCAAAATTATTGATTGGGAGAACCATAATTCATTGAAATTGGGGAGATTTTGTCCCAAAACCAGAGACTTAGCTTCCCCTTCAATTAGGCAGGGAAGAGTAGTTCTTTTGAGACATCTTCAATAACGCAACTTGGACATTTACTTTGCATAGGTTCCATATTATCAGGCTGTAATTCGGTTGATGATCGATACATCTTCGAACGCCCATTGTTTTACTTTTAAGACAATATAGAACTGCTAGTTTTTTACTCGGTCTACGATTCCTTGCCCAGTTTTACCAAGCAAACTGCTTGATGCAATGAGCATGAAATGCAGCTTATTCCACTGGATATTGTGTAAATGGCGTTCTCTCTTGAGGTCCGAGTTGCCAAGAAATTTACACACTGCTATACCAAGCTGAGCGTCAGATGTGAACTTTAACAGTCTTTTGGCAAGCAAATTCTAATGGTTTTGGTAATAAGCATTAGCATTCGTTGCTATTTTTTCAAAAGTAGCCAGCCGAATGTTTTGGAAACTGTATACGGTATGTAGCTTCCTCAAATATTTGAGTAAAAGTCACTCTTGAAATAAGAACTTTTTAAATAACATGTGAGTAAGAGGTTATCAAGGAAATTAAGAACATCAAGCATCGGCAAGAGTTATCTGGTTCATATAAAAATATGAGTGTAATGAAGATTTTGTTTATTTGAAATCAGTTTTGATAGTAGCTATATTGCCCCTAACGATATTTAACTGTTTTTTGTCATTCCAGTTCACCCAAACTACTTATAAATCATTAATGCTGAAGGTAATATAAATAAATATAGGACATATCAATAATGAGAAAAGACGTATCTTATACATTTAGTAGTCATGTCATACGATCGGCCCATATGTCACATAAATCTATCTATGTTTGCAATGGAATAATTCAGTTTAATCGGATAAAATGCGAACATTGTGATTTTGAATTGCGTGTCAGTTTTTGCACTGCAAAAATAGCATTGCTATCTGATTGACAATGATTGGCTAATGATCTATCAGTCAATCAATCCATCTAGCAGGGCCCGTAGTGACAGCAGTAACACTAATATCTGATTAGCAATGATAGACCAATGATCTATCATTCACTCAATCGATTTATCAATCAACCAGTCAATCAATTAATCAATCAATTAATCAATCAATTAATCAATCAATCAAGCTATCCAACTGACCCTTGGAGGCAGCAGTACAACTATTACTGAAAGGTCATCATGTATTCATGTGTCATATAACATATTGCGATAATAATTTTACCATTGTTATCATTGTCACAAATTTAATCACTACCAATCCTATTATCAAAGTGATATGTGCAAATTACCTGCATTGTTCACAATCAATTTGAAAATGCTCACCACTTTTTAATCACTATCATCATTGAAGACAGTCATGATCGAAATAAGTATCATTCTGAATGATATAAGAAACATTCTATTTCCTAAACATATACTAAGAACAAGATTTAGATCGCTCGATAAAACATTTTATCCCCTATGTAGTTGTCTGTTTACTTCATTTTCAGGCAAAGTGTATTGTTGACAATCTGCTTGCTTAATTAATTGAATGCAGTAATGATTACTAACCATGTAAAGAAAACTAAGTTCTAGCAAAGAATAACATAATACGATAAAATATGATAATAAGATAATAACATAAAAATCATCTGATTTAAGTCCAATAGTATTCGGTAATATATGTATATATTTATATATGTACATATAAATACTTTTGTGTACACAGTAAAAACCCGTATATAAGAACCTTCATTAATTAAGAACCTACAGCCTGAAGTTGCATATTTTCATAATCAATCAATTAGAGCCTTTTCAGTTCGATATTCTAACTAGGTTCTTATAAATGGTTTCATTTTCTTTCCATTGAGAACTAAGCCCTATGCTATTCAACTCAATTCAATGATGCTCTAAAATCCTTGCAAACACTACTATGATAGGCAAGGTCTGAAGATCAAGACTGGTGTGAAATTGGCTAGGCCAAGAACAAATAGATTTGGCTAAAATTCAAGGTTCACAGACTATAATATTTCAATGCTAAGCAATCCGTTTTATGGCACTTGATTAGCATCTTGTGTTTAGAACCTGCACCCTGATTACAAGAAGTGTCTCACTACATAAGAACACAAACAGGTTCTCATTTGAAAAATTGTAGGTCCTTATGGGCAGGTTTTTACAGTTTATTCATCTAGTAAATTTCTGCATGGCAGATGCTTGGTTTGCTGGAATTCCTCTCCAAAACTTCTTGCTTCCAGGGCACCTGTGTTTTTACCATATTAAGAAAACAGAACGACTGACGATATCTGATGTCCGCCTGGATAACACCAACTTCTCTCAGTGCAGAAGTGAGGGAAGGAGGTAGGATTTCGCCGATAGATCCAACTGCGGTATCAACCACAATTATGCCAATAATGGAACTAAAAAAGTGGATATGAATATATGAGCTGGAGAATGTAGCAAAATGTGAGGCATCCATAGTATATGAAATGGTTTTTAGTGATTGCAATAACCTCGAAATCTCATAATGACATAATCAGGGACAGCCTGATCAGGGGTGACGTTTTCTCATTTATTCCGCCCCCCACAAAAATTTGCGTCTGGCCTGAGCATACGAATACCCAAAACTGTCACTGGAAAAATTAGGTGCAGGTGGATTTCATGCTAGTGAACAAATCAAAGATGCAGTTGAGGACATGCCATAAATAATTGCAACAAAATATACTATGAATTAGATTATGAACTTAGATTGTTATATTATGAACTTGAACTTATGAAAGGCCTGAACTTAATTACATCTTCTAGTCAAATCCTATATATAGAAGTTAAGGATCTGCCTTACCCTCTTTCACGTGAAGTCAAAAAAGTGACACAATTTATAAATTGTGAAAAATTTTCATATCTTCGGACAGATTTAAAACTAGCTGTAAACAGAAAAAGAACATAAATTTGGTAGGAAATTACTGTAGCGTTTATTAAATAAATTTTAAATTGCAAAATGGATAAGCAATAGAATAAAGCAACTAAATCAAAATACAAATGTAGTCGTGTAGTATGTATGTATTACCTAACGGGAAGTTTAGATTAGCAAATGTGAGTTCTGATTGTAGCAACCAGTTTTTCAACCCATGAATCATGCAATCAGTGAGGCAATTGATCACTGATTTGATTCAGGAATAAATTAGTAGCCAGGCAACAATCACAGGACATCATTAGTTATGTATCACTGTGCCTGTACCTGTCAATGCGTTGTGTGTGTGTGTGTGTGTGTGTGTGTGTGTGTGTGTGTGTGTGTGTGTGTGTGTGTGTGTGTGTGTGTGTGTGTGTGTGTGTGTGTGTGTGTGTGTGTGTGTGTGTGTGTGTGTGTGTGTGTGTGTCTGTGTGTGTGTAGATATCCGTAAGGACTTTGTGCATCCGTATGAACGCAGTGAACTCTCCATGTTTTACATACAAAATTCTCTCTTACTATCATCATATCGAAGAGAGACCACATTTATTCCTTTGGATAATGATGTTTCGGCTCCATTTATCAACAAGATAGATGATTCAGATGGGTCCGGTGCATTTGCAGAATCTTGTTGCGCAAAACTGGCCATATAAATATCAAACTTTATCTGCAATGTAAGATCATCATCATGTGACATCTACTCCGATTGAAGTCGAAGGAGACTGGAATGAAACTTAGTAACTAGTATAGTGACAGGAGATAATGTGAGTCATACAATTCTACAAACGGTATGGTGGAGGGTCTCAAGGACTAAAATGTCGATCAACTTTGCATCAAATTATGCCTGTACTTGCAATGACTACAACTACAGGAGCCGTGTTAAAACAATCGTCAAATAAAGTTTTTCATTAGTTTAATAGCTTTTATAGATTGCAAAGAGCTTTAAAAGCTACTCTTGTAGAAAAAGGTGCTCACAATTTGAACTTTTTAGCAGACTCTCACACAGTCGTTGTTACAATGTCCACAAAAATACAGTTGAAGACGGTACAACATCTTCTTGCATAGATTATAGCAATGACAATTTGCTCTTATAGCCAAATTTCCTACAGCATGAAGTTCTGTTCCGTCAAATCAACAGTGCAATACAAAAGCAAACATACAACAAAACACGATATGGAATTATGCAACATCTTGCAACATTGAAAAGCAATACAATGCGATACAATACAACATAATACAATACAGTTCAATACAATACCTGAGGCAATTTGATTGACCAAGCTGTAGGTTCAACGACTTGATAATAATGCCAACCTTCCAGTTCCTCTAAAAAGTCGCTACCACCATCACTGTCAATAACTAACGATGTCAACTGGCATGTAAACTTGCCATCTCCATTCATAGCTAGATTCATCCCGCTGCATCCCTTAGTACGGCGACATCTATGGAGACATTGCATCCCTGATGACACATAGCTTTCACTCATCAAACCGCTCTTTACCACGCTGTTTGCTCCGCGCAAGTCAGCGAACATCTTCTCTGAAGAGGTCATCCACATAATATTGTTCATGCAACAGAAAACAACTGCTATGACTGAGAACATGGTTGATTCTGATGATTCGTCTGTCAATTGTTGATAAATCTTGATAGCGTTAGCACTAACAGAGGCAAATTTTGTAACAGCCAATCAAAAGCGATCCTCAACAACCAATCAGAATCCTGGATGGTGACGTTATTTGTTTACATTTTGCCTGCCACCCCCTCTAGCAATGGTAAAACATAGCTGCATAAAAAAGACCATCATCAATACATACTTGCTTGAAACTCTCACAGTTTTTGGCAGCAGTTTTCTAAGGCAATAAGCTATGAATTCCTCGCGGCCCTAAGCGATAGCTCCATGAAAATTTTCTACAGCGACATTCAAATTTCATCCTTCCTACATTGTATGTCAAATAGGTTTAGGCACCCAGGAAAAGTGGCTCCCAACCCCAGAAGACCTGTTCATAATTCACTGTCAATACCGCAAATTTCCTCAAGAGAACCCTTTCTCAATAACATCATTGAATAGAAATTAATTTCTTATTGTAACTGTAACTTTGTCTCTTCCCACCCCAGAAAACTAGGTAATGATTTGTACATTTCCTGTGATAAAAACCAGCAAGAGAAGTAGAACAAAGAAAACTAATACCCTTCTTTAACTTAGACTTGCTTCATCAAGGCAGCATCTTTTACAACAAACTTATTGCTGAGTGAAACGGAGTTGTAAGGTTTCCGTTCGGTGAATTAGAATTATTCCATTCGGTGAATTAAACTCCGTGTGTCTATAGCGAATATAAAATTTGCAATGGCTTCTTGACGTAGTCTCATTATCGTCGACGAAACATGTTTTTCGTTACAAGAGTATATTTATTTTATCAAATTTGCGTCAGCAGGCATTCATCTTTGCAGGACTGTTTCAAAGAAATGTGCAAATCATTATCTATTTTTCGGAGGTGGGAGAGACATAGTTGAAATTAAGAAAAGGAAATCAACTTCAAATTGAAGAGGCTATATAATTTGAGGTAACAATGTAACTTTTTCACTCAGCTGATGGAGCGAGCTTGTTAGACTACTAGCAGCGTACCACCTATTTTATTCTTTCTTTTCGTTTCTTTATTTGACTAATAGTTTTAGAAACTTCATCTCATATTACCTGATAAGAATTTTGGTCATGTGCATGTGCATGTATTCATTCTATAGATTTAGAAGTATTTGGTACACACAAAAACTGTCCAATGTTTACCTTGTCTATTTCCTGTACAAAAACTCAACTTAGTTTTGACACCATACTTATCTTGTTGCACATATGTTGAATTGTAAGCAACATATTCTGTTGGAGCCAGAAAACTTAGTGTCCTTTCTTGTTGTGTTTGGTCACAGCAAAACCAAAGTAAGTTGTAGTTTTAAAATTCTTATAAGATATAAAAGGAAAAAAGAGGCTATTGAGAAAGGGTTCTCTTGAGGAATTTTGCGGTATTGACAGTGAATTATGAACAGGTCTTCTGGGGTTGGGAGCCACTTTTCCTGGGTACCTATACCTATTTGATATACAATGTAGGAAGGATGAAATTTGAACGTCGCTGTAGAAAAATTAGATGCAGATATCGCTTAGGGCCGCGAGGAATTCATAACTTATTTTCTTACAAAAATGCTGCTAAAAACTGGGAGAGTTTCAAGCAGGCATGTATTGATGATGACCTTATTATTGTACGACTATGTTTTCCCCATTGTAAAGAGGGGGTGGCAAGCAAAATGTAAACAAAGTGATGTCACCATCCAGGATTCTGATTGGTTGTTGAGAATGCTTTTTGATTGGCTAATTACAAAATTTGCCTCTGTTGTTAGCACTGCCAATGAAATTACTACAGATAAAGGTCCTACCATGACAGAAGGTAGCTGGGCATTAGTGACTGAAACTGATTACCACGCTTTTGAGTGTACAGAGAATCATTGAAATCAACCGGAGGATTCTCTCTGTTGTCTCAACTATCCAAAAACACAGACCACTTATCTGCATTAGCTGAATGGAAATACGGGGGTTGATCAATTGGAGCAGTGTGGATGAAGTATAAATCGGAGCCCCATTTATTCAGGGTATTATGCAACCTAGAAAAAGCTCCCTCGAGGGGGGGGCAAAAATGAGGCCCTTATTTAGGAGGAATCCGAATATAGATTGTAGTGTTAATTCAGCCCCCAAAAGCCAATAGTGAAAAAGGTATGCATGTGAATATTTGGGAATAAGTACAGAGCAAATTGCTAACAAATGAAGCAGGTAAAATATAAAATCCTTTTCATTGCTACATTGAATCCAGCAGAGTCAAAACGTCATTAAAAAATTTGCACAGAGAGCAAAATGCATCAGTACGAAGAATTCCAAACAGCCCTCTAGGGTCATGAGATTCAGGACCGAGAGGTTTAGCTACTAAGATGACAGGTACAATACTGGTACTTGGTTTCCCTCTTATTAATATTAGTGGAAAACGCCCACCACATATGCTGGTCTTGGATGCTTGAATAGATCCAAAACATTAATAATGGTTGTGTTTTAATTGGATCATCTCGAAACATTAATAATGATTGTGTTTTAGTTAGATCATCTTCGTTCTCGGTTAATGTCTATTCATTTAATTAATTCTAATGTGTCATAATATGAATCATATTGACTACAATGACAACTCTATTTTTCTTTGTCTTAATTTTACGTTTTATTATCAAACTGCCTTTCTACCTGCTACTAATTTCTACAATATTGAAATCTTGAGTCTTTAAGTGTTACAAAACAGAGCTGCTGCTCAGCAGAAATCTACAGTAAGCAGAAACAAGCTCTGCCCTGCCTTTATCCACTACTTGAGCGCCTTGGCCATGTAATACAAAAACTGACTACAGTCCCTGCCTGAGCAGACGTTCAACTCTTGCTCATAATCAATGAACAGTTGCAGTTGAAAAACGTAATTGACTTTAGCCTAGCCGAAATGAGCAGACTGATATGGCTAACAATAAAACCAAAAGAAATCTATTGAGAAGAACTGATTGCATGTTCAACATAATATGAATTGAAAACCAGTGCAAAAGCTAAGGAGATTACAAAATGTGACATTACACAGCTAGTGAATTGGAAGAAATATAAGATTCTACAGGCAAAGCAGAATTGTCGAAAGCTCACGGTGACTTATTTTAGTCTTTAACATTATCAAATAAATCAAGGCGTGTGTGCTATATTAATGTCATACGAAGGATAATTACTATATTTATTATCACCTTAATTCTATGAGATATCAGAGCAAAATGAAAATAAATGAAAACATTAGATAGGAAAATATCATACGTTGAAAGAGGAAGTTTGAAGGCTGTGGAAGATGAAGAAAGTGCTTAAAGTGCCAGTAGCAATAGGTAGTTTAGCGGAGTGTTTTCGAATCTATCAGGCGGTTTGGGAAACCACAGGAACAGGACTGGAACAGGAACCAGCTTGGAAATAGTCCAGCAAACGGTATTGCTAAGTACCGTAGGGATAATACGGACAGTTTTGGCTTTGCGAGGTTGCATGAGAAGACACCTCAGAAATATTTGGTGGCTGGCTACATTCTGCTCCTATAGGTGCTAAACTGAAATATAAAACTTTTAGATATATATATATATATATATATATATATATATATATATATATATATATATATATATATATATATATATATATATATATATATATATATATATATATATATATATATATTAACTGATGAAGGCTTGTTCCGAAACGTTTTAAGAGTTGGAATTTTTTCTTGAGGGTCTATATATATATATATATATATATATATATATATATATATATATATATATATATATATATATATATATATATATATATATATAATATATATATATAGTATACAATAAACATGGAAGAATACTGAACATACAAAACGTATATATAAATATTGAAACATTTTATAATACATATCAAAGTAAGCATAACAGTAATACAACTATGTGCTAGTCTAAAACGTCTTCTCTTCATTTATAATTTCCCAACATTTTTATAAGATTATGGAAATACTGTTACAGCCATAAACCTATTCATAAATAGGCAATGCAATATTGACAGTAAAAATACAGCAAGACTAGCAGTAAACAAAAGCAAAAGAAAACAGAGAAATAAGTCGATAAAAATTAGAACTGTAGCAATAAATAGGGTCAACATTGCAAAACAGTTTTTTAACTGAGCCTCAGTAAAAAGAATTTCAAAATTGATGAATAAAACAAAGTCAGCTTATTTTGCATAAATATTCTAAGGTTGCCAATCACAGCTACAATCGTGACTCGTGGTCATCACATTACCTCCCGGAACCAGCTTTTGTATCAATATTGTAACGCACGCAACATCCCCCCCCCCGTAAGTGAAATTCACTCATTCACCTCAATTAAAATTGTCATACGAGTTGATAAAGAAGTGCTAACGTATGAATGCTGAGTCAACAGAAGGCGGCTGGTTGTTTTATTTTTCAAAAAATTTATATTCACAATAGAAAGCTAAATTAATTGAAAGCCATAAACATCGTCTGAAATAAGTCCTATCAACGTTTGAATTTTCAGATCTGCCATCTTCCCACGCGATACAATAGCAGCCTTGCGTAGTAAACTCGATAAGTGATATCATGGGAAACAACACAGTAAAAATGAATTTTCTATTTCATTCAGATACTCTCTAACAAGAGACTTAAGTGCAAAGAAAAAAGTTAATTTGAGAGCAGCAAGTCGCAACTGGAATCTGTTGATTAAACCTACCCGACTAACCGCGTCAAAGACGCGAGGCAAGTTGAAAAGTAACGACCTAATGTTACATAAAGGAATCAGCAGTAGAGATTGACATCAAGATTAAAAAACACATGCTTCATTTCTATACAGGAAAGCTACTAGATTTTTCCGGAAAAAGGCAGACGGGTGATCCAAGGGTGGAAAGATATTTTCTCCTGATTTTAACAAATATCTCTCGCGACTCCCAACGATGCAGCATGCCCAATGATAATTTTAGATGCAACTGTAACCACTGAGCGAAGAAAGAACAAAATTCATAGAACAAATGTCATAGAACAAAAATCGTAGAATATAAGTCATAGCAAACGTCATAGAAAAAAAGTAAAAACACGTCAAAGAAAAAAGTCAAAGAACAAAAGTTATAGAACAACAGTCATAGAATACAAGTCATTGATTAACAGATAAAGGATAAAAGGCAAGGAAATAAGGGCACATATTACAATACCAAACTATACTGTACTTTGTTGAAGAGAAAAGCGGTTGGTATCCCGTGGCACAGATCTTCCCAAATACGAAAGCAACAAAATTTATGGCAAATACTGCAAAAGCGAATGACATTAACATTTGAAATAAACCGCTCCTTCATCCAACGCAGAAAACGTAACAGTACGTACTCAAATCAAAACGTATGCAATACCACGAACAATTCTACCAAAAAACGTAAAATAAGGATCAAGTGTTAACCACGGTCTTCTAAGGTCTGCAACGGTCATAATACCCGAACCACGTTGAACTGCATAGGCACTGTAGTAAATTCTATCAAAATTAAAAGGAAGATTTTCATTGGTCATGGAGACTTAAATGTATTGCGGTCATAAGTACTATTAAGACAGAAAATTCGATTCCATCAATAAAATCTTGTTCCCAAATTATCAAATGCATTGATGTTTGAAGCATGGTTTTTGTGACCAGGGGATAGAGGACATAAAACGCTAAAATCAACGAAGAATACTGTCTTCTGCCCCATAATGGTCGCCAACCGATGAAGAATCACATGAAAACTCATGCAAATTTAAAGGTGAATATATATTTTGACTACTGCTGAATTTATTTGGATATCAAATATCAGCTTCAGTAGACAAAGTTTCCAGGATATTTCGGGCATGCTTGCATTTTTGAAAACTATTCTACTTCTATCAACATAACATATAAAATACTCTGGTGAAAAAGAAAGCTATGTTCAATCTCGCATATTTTAGAGCCCACCAATCTGCTTTCACCTCCATTCATATAATTCTTCCCTGCATTCATGAACCAATACAAATTACCTAAACCATTTGACATTTTCATCACATCCTGCTAAAATACAGCTTTAATTAATTACTAATTTTCAAATACTGCTTCCAATTCATAATTTTGCGTAGTTAACTGAATACCATCTGCACATTTCCCTTTAGTCTGGGAATCCATCAACCCCATTATGAAACAAAAATACTACAAAAGTAGGATCGTAGCTCCATAACAAATAAAGTTATGACACACCCCCTACAGAGGAGGCGCCATAAAGGAAGTAATACTACAAAAGTCGATGGCTAATCTGAAATGTCATATGTCTGAAGATTCTTTAAGTGGATATCAGCCTAAACAACGCTGTTGGGATCTTGGCCCATTTTATTTGCAACCTGGAAAACAGAAAATAACAATTAACCCAGCTGACCTCGCAGGATTCTTTTTCACTTATCCTTCAATATCTACTTACGAAATTTAATCAGCTTGCCGGATTTCTGACAACAGAAGGTTGACATCTTGGTTAGTAAATGATATAGCTAAAATATCTGTACAAAATATCTGTACAAATCGCCAAGCACTGTATAACATATTTCCCTGACCTGTGGAAGAGATTGCTACCAAATTTGGTTTCACTTTCACGGAGGACAATTAATCTTGACAAAAAGAAAAGGAAATAAGAAGATTAAATCCGATAAGTTCTAATTACAATAATGGTCTTAATATTCGCATCACCCTTTTGTCTTTTTGAATTCGAAAAGAGAGCACCGTACTTTAATCTCTGTATCAACAAAATACTCAACTGAACACAGAAGACAAGACTTTTGGGATCATCGGTTCTTTATCGTTCTGATCCGAGAGAAGATCCGCTTAAATATGGCGAGAGAACGTTAGAGAACTGACTTTTCATTTTTTCCATATTTGAAACTCTCACAAAAGTTTTTATAAACTCGTGATTATATTTCTGAAGGCAGCTTTGTGAAATTATTTTATTCAAACAACACTAACCAAACATGGATATTCAATAGCTCTAATAGAATTTCAAAAGAACCGCCAATTTTCGGCTTTCTGGGAACTAAAACGCCTGAAACCCGAGAAACTGTTTGGAACAGTATGCAGTTATTGTAATCTCTCCAAAAATTTATTTTAAACAGTTAACAAAGCCTGTGTCCTAGATTATATACAACTGCTAAGAGGATATGACACATCGGTCTTATATCCTTACTATGAGTAAGCAAGCAAGAAAGACAGTATGCAACAGAAGTAAGCAAGACAAGTCAGTAAGTAAGTTAAGTAAGTAAATAACGGAAGTTTATTGTTCTTGGGCACTCCATCTCACTATAACCGCCGACTGTCAACCGAACTTAAGTTACTGTCAAGAGTTAAGTACAGCATTGGTCTAATTTGCCTGTCTGCTTGCTAGGCTATCGTGCAGCTAATCGATAGTGCCGAAAGAGCTAATACGCTGCTTTGAAAGCGTATCGGAGAGGGATTCGAACCGCGCACACCCATCCTGGGTGTTAAGCAGAGGGTCATACCACTAAATTATCGCTACACTGTCATCTTTCATTTAATGGTTTTAGTTGGCCAGCGTGAAGTGTTTTCCTATAATTTGAACATATTGTACTGTACAAATCTAACTGCATATTCAAATACTTTGAAGATAAATAAGCATAAACAATTATCTATCAACATTCCTAAATTGTTAATATAGGCAAAAACTCTACCATTCATCTACTTAAGCACGAGCTTACAAAGCTACTTCCTACCTTACCAATTACAAAAACAGTTGCGAAGTCTAGCTTACTCACCCAACTAATTCCAGGTAAATTTAAAATGTGACCAAGGACAGGAACTCGCCGTAAGAAATTGATAACAACTGGAAAAAATCCCCTAGAAACAAAAGAGATATCACCTATGAAGACATTTTTTATATACTTCTAACTCTTACAAGATACAAGAAATAAACAAACACAAAGTACATAAACGATAACGCAGGGAGTATGCTATGCCATATCAACCCTGCGGCCTACACATACAAGGGATCATTCACCCTTTGCGCAACGCCTCAAAAGGGGAGGGAGGGGCATGTAATATGAAGACTTAAGAAGTAGAGAGCATTACGTTCTTTAATGATATACTGTATGATAATAATCTCATATATTCTTGCAAATCGATAAATTATATCTTTAAAAACCATCAACCATAATCAATTTTTAAGGGCTGCAAGATAGCGATCATATGAAGAGTGATATTTACGAGACATCCCCCCCGTCTTCTCGCTGGTTTGCTTAAAAAATATAAGACAAAACTAGATGAAAAACCCCACTAAAAAAGTGGAATTGAAAGAAACTATAAATTAAAATCTATGATACCAATGCAAACAAAACGCATGATACTGTCATCCTAGAAGACTATGTAGCCAGCTAGCAAAAGGAATTTACACATTTCTGTAAATACGGTTGAGATAAAAACATATCATATACCACAAAGAGTCCAAATTACTACTTGTATGCTGAGTTGCTCTGAATCGATGTGAATTCTAGTTTAAGCAAGGTCTGAAAAGCATTATGCCATTGTTCTGAAGTCCAATATTTGAGAACAATTTAGTTAACGTGCAAATATTTTGAGGAAAAAATTATCCAGTCTTCTCTGTGGACAGTGGAAGGTACTGAAAAGCCCTGGACAGGAAAGGACTTGAACAGTCTAGGAGTCAAGTTCGCAAGATCAACCTATGACAATTATGACAACATTAATAAGTATATTTGTATTTGGGTGCCAAAAGGGTAAAAATTATAGCTCTTACAGTTCACATTGCAATGCTTATGGAAATGTTCTGATTTATGCTGATGCCTGTAGCCTGCGATTGAGACATTCCATGGCACAAATATTTTGTAAGGATCTAATTTGATGGATACTGGCCTTCAACCAACATAAACAATATATATTTACAAAGAAATTTCAACCAATATTTATTTTCATCTAAGAAAAAGAATTCTAAGGGGCAATTGATAAAGAAAATCTGCACAATTTTGGCAATTTCCTCCTCCCTCGCTCCCTTGTCAGGGCCCGTCAAAAGTTTGCCTAAAAACCCTGTCCATGTGGACACATCCAGTGATCTTTTTTTTCAAAAACAAACCAGACAGAATGCTTCAACATACTTCTTTTGATATTAAAGTGACTTGTCAACACTCTCTCCTCTCTTAAAAAGGTAACTATCGTGGATGGCTCCTAAGTTCTGCATTGTCTGTTACAATCAACCATTACAATAGAATTTCATGGCATCTCTATACAAGCAGTATTGGTTATCACTTCATTGCTCTAATAGTAGTCTGAGAATCTTATTGTTATTTATCTAAAAGCACAAAGCAGTTGAGTAATTGAGTAAAGTAAACATTGTTGGGCTTACTTAAATAGAAGTATGAATCCATAAATTTCAACTATCATGCCAATTACTGGCCACCCAATGAGAACCACCATGACGCCACCAAGGAACAGAGCACTTCCCTTGAGTTTATGCTTTTGAAAGAAAAATCTGAAGGTCCTCTCTAGTCCTATGACCAACGCTAGGCCAGATATGAACAAAATCTGGAACATAAAAAAATAAATAACTAATAAAATAGGATATCAGCCAAAATGTAAGGCCAGGGTGTGGAAAATACATTGCAAATACCTCATTCAATGCCTTGCTTTGTTAATCAATTAAGTAAGAGGTAGAAAAGTATTGGGACCAGGGGAGGGAATGTAGTCTACAGATATTGTTTGGTTAGCAATACGTGCAGAAGGTCTTGCAGAAATGTTGTGAGCGTATGGCAAGTATAAAAATATACTCACCATTATCACTATCACCATTACTGTAATCATCATCATCATAATCAATCATCATCATCATCATCATTATCATCATCATCGTCATCATCATCATCATCATCATCATCCTCATCATTATCATCATCATTATCATCATCATTATCATCTGTCTGTCTGTCTTTTCCTGTACGCCCCTTACGGGGCCTAGGCTGACCCTGAGGTCAGTGTCGCCTTCAAATTGTCTAAAAGAGGTGATTGAGTCGGCTACACTCAATCCACTCTGTTACCCCAACAGTTACTTATCCGAGCTGCAGCCTGAAGCTGCTGTGCCTGACTTTCACTGCAGGGGCCTGGTTGGACAGTTTGCCACAGGTCGTCAACATCTGCCCCAATTCTGAATCTTCGCGAAATGAATCACTATCAACTTAAGGGCAGAGTCTCTCTGTGCCCGCTTGCCACCACGAGGAGGTCTCCAACCATGGGCTAGCCATCATCATTATCATCATCATCATCATCATCATCATCATCATCATCATCATCATCATCATCATCATCATCATCATCATCATCATCATCATCATCATAATCATCATAATCATCATAATCATCATAATCATCATAATCATCATCATCATCATCATCATCATCATCACCGCTATCATTATCATCATCATCATCATCATTATTATCATGATCATCATCATCATTATTATCATGATCATCATCTGTCTGTCTGTCTGTTCCTGTATGCCCCTTACGGGGCCTAGGCTGACCCTGAGGTCAGTGTCACCTTCAAATTGTTTAGAAGAGGTGATTGAGTCGGCTACACTCAATCCACTCTGTTACCCCAACAGTTACTTATCCGAGCTGCAGCCTGAAGCTGCTGTGCCTGACTTTCACTGCAGGGGCCTGGTTGGACAGTTTGCCACAGGTCGTCAACATCTGCCCCAAATCTGAATCTTTGCGAAATGAATCACTATCAACTTAAGGGCAGAGTCTCTCTGTGCCCGCTTGCCATCACGAGGAGGTCTCCAACCATGGGCTAGCCATGATCATCATCATCATCATTATCATGATCATCATCATAATCATATATAACACCTCCACATACTTTCTGAATAAGCCTTGCAATATAATACAATGTAAACAAAACCTCAGCAGGGCTTTCTGTAAGGATTTTAACAGGTGTAAAGATGATCTTGCACCTTGTGGTGAAATTTGGCTACTTATTAAGCATGAGGCATGTGACAAAATGTGCACAACGAGGCACAGGACAAGGCATGCATACACAATCATGCACCTTAAATGAAGAGTCTTATACAGTGCAACAAAACATTGAATATATTGCAAGTTCCAAACTACTACAACGCAACAGGAAACAAATACTATTGTGCTAATACATGTTTTCTATAAGACAATGGTTTATAGGAAGACAGTCTCAACTCCTCAAAAAGTTAAGAAACTTGAGTACTAGAGCTTTGAGACCTAACAAAGTTGAGAAGTTGATACACATCTATAAGTTCAATCTTCATGCAAACCAGTCTTCTCCTTTGCTTAATTTGCATAGATATGCTATGAAAATTTTTGTATTCCAGTGTGTTGTATGTGTAGTTCTTATCTGTTTGCATAACACTGTAGTGTTACATAAACTCAAATATCCTTGCTAAGACAGTCCTAAGAAACTTTCAAGACAAAATATCAAGAAAAAGCTACAGAAGTTTCAGTGCTGGGTGGGAAACCACTGTCGTAACAAGATGTTGACAAAAGACTAAGTTACATTAAAGATAGTGCATTTAGTGAAATGCAAATTAAGTAAATAAATAAGACAAAATGTTACATTTCCAATGGCCAGCAGTCCACGATCAAAGAACAGCATCATACCAAGGAACAGAAACAGCAGGCCAAAGCCAGTAACACCAATTCCAATTTCTGAACGAGGTTAAAAATAAACAAGAATCACTCACAATTGAGAATATGAACAAATGCAAATATGAAGCATATATAGACATATGTGGTGTGTGTGTGTGTGTGTGTGTGTGTGTGTGTGTGTGTGTGTGTGTATGTGTGTGTGTGTATGTGCATATATATATATATATATATATATATATATATATATATATATATATATATATATATATATATATATATATATATATATATATATATATATATATACACTCAAATAGCTCCAATCATAAAGAAATTTTTAAAGACATAAATAGACCCTCAAGAAAAAATTCCAACTTTTAACAGTTACTTATCCGAGCTGCAGCTAAGTAACTGTAACTATTAAAAGTTGGAATTTTTTCTTGAGGGTCTATATATATATATATAAAGGTGTATGAAAAAGAAAGACGATCTGGAATCAATTCTCTTTTTATTAAAATTCCCGACTAGTTTCGACAATGTGTCATCCTCAGGGGAATCTATATATATATATATATATATATATATATATATATATATATATATATATATATATATATATATATATATATGTTTGGGGTAGGCATCCTTCAGTCTCGGAAGACTACGAGGTTGTGCTCTGAGTGTTTTGGCTGGTACAGCATCGGCTGTGGCTGGCCAGTCCAATGCGGGAGTGACAGTCCCTGTGGCAGAGGGCGCAGATAAAGTCTGATGCTGGTATATATATATATATATATATAGAATAAACCACAAATATACTACCCTTTAAGTAAACGTTTCGATCAGAATCTTCATCAGTACTAAACTTACAATGACATTGTA
This sequence comes from Mastigias papua, assembly GCA_964019165.1. NCBI lineage: Eukaryota > Metazoa > Cnidaria > Scyphozoa > Rhizostomeae > Mastigiidae > Mastigias > Mastigias papua. The sequence continues at coordinate 1,944,123 of OZ025280.1, read as the reverse complement.
AGTTTAGTACTGATGAAGATTCTGATCGAAACGTTTACTTAAAGGATAGTATATTTGTGGTTTATTCTATTTATGTAATTTATATACGTTGTGGATGCGGCTTAGGTTTAGTTTGTATATATATATATATATATATATATATATATATATATATATATGGGTGAGTGGTCAAGTGGTTAGAGTGCTTGACTGCTGAGCAAAACATTGATGGTTCAAGCTGAACCCTCTGATTATAGTTGGGATGTTCGCCCACTGTCCACCCAGCAGGAAATGGGTACCTGGTGGCAACACTAGGGAAGTTAAAGGTGGCGAGGAAAGGAACTGGCCACCCTACCTCACTATGCTGGTGGATCAGGATAAGTGTCCCTCTAACGGGCACTCCCCCAATGCATGGAATTGTACATGGGACTCAACTTTACCCCTACCTTAAATATATATATATATATATATATATATATATATATATATATATATATATATATATATATATATATATATATATATATATATATATATATATATATATATATATAAAGGCAGTATCTGTGTAGTATATACATCTCTGATAACAGACAAAATCAACAACATATTTCACTTAAATATAGACATTTGGAAATAGTACCTTCATCAGTACTGATAAATATATATATTGCCCTGAACAATTTAGTAGAGCAAAATTTATAGTGTATGGAAGACGAATGAACTACAGTGCTATCTCTACAATGCTGAGGCGTGAAAGGCTCAGCTGACCATTGGTCTTAAAAGGTGCAAAAAAGTACCCTGCGCACCACAAGTTAGTCTAAACAACAAATACTAACAAGAAATTTGCATGGACTGAAGCTCAAAGAAATATCACCAGGTAGCTTACTTTGATAGTCACTTATTGGCAGCATCCTAAGAGTGGCTTGAGCTCTTCAAAGGCACACTTTAGAAGTTAAATATTTTGCTATTTGTGCGGAGTGATGAATTATGTCAGCCCTGTTTGTAAGGCCCTCCAGGCAAACTGTACTCTGAATAAGTTGCCGGAAAAAACAAACAGTTCACAGAAGGAGTATAATAGTTCGCTTTCCCGAGTAAAATATTCTTCAAAGCTCTCTTCCAAAGAAATCTGTCTTAAGAGTGGAAGACCGGACAGCAAATCTCCACTTTGTTCAAGTCTGCCATGAGTAACAACAACTCTGCCGCGCTAATTTAGGCCACGTACCCTAAGCTCCTTCGCAGTTACTGATTAGAATCTACCTCCACATTGTCCCTTTCTAAATAGGAATCAAATAGGAAGATGATGTTTCCTTCAATATCTTACTTTACTTTGTGCTCGAAAATTGTGACATTATTTATCATTTCTCCAGGTGTTAGGGCATTTGACGGTTTAGGATACTCGTTAGAAAAGTGCCAATAGATATTCTGCGAGGTAGGTATATATGCCTCTGCGATGAAGCAGCTTTTGCAAATGGCGGACAAACGACAGCAAACCTGTTTTGATTCCAAGAAAGTTCATGGGTAGCTCAGACTTGTAGAAGAAAGATTTTAGCTGGTTTTGTTTGAAGAAAAAACACGTCTCTTGCTAGCGGCACAGAAGTTTTTCTTCAGCTCAACTGGAGGAATGGCGAACGCTAAGATTCAGGAAGGCCTAAGACTAATTCAGGAAGCTGAGAAGCATTTAAAAACAAGCTTTTTTAAGTGGTCTCCTGACTTTGATAGTGCTGCTGATAAGTATCAGAAGGCTGCAGTGTGTTTCAGAGTTGCACAAGCCTACGATAGAGCTAAAGAGGCTTATGTTAAAACTGCAGAATGCCACCAAAAGAACAATCAACTGTTTCACGCTGGCAAAGCGTTAACCGAAGCTGCCAATATTTCTTGCGGCGCAAAGAAGTACCAAGAGGCGATACAGTTAATGGACCAGGCGTCTATGCTGTATAGAGAGTATGGCACGCCGGATACAGCTTGTATCAATTTGGTTGCAACTGCAAAGAGGATGGAAGTTGCAGAGCCTCTTGAAGCAATCAAACTGTATGAAAAAGCTGCGGATATTGCAGAAAATGATGAAAAACTTAGGGAGGCTGCTAAGCATTTAACTGATGTATCGAGGCTCTTATCGAAGTGTAAAAAGTACCCTGAAGCAGTGAACATAATGAAAAGGCAAGTTGATATCTATGAAAAAGTGGGACATTCTGGTTCATTGTATAACCTTGTTTTGTGTATAGTTTTGGTTCACCTGACAGGAAATGACACAATTGCAGCTGAAAACATGTACCATAGAGCATTCGAGTATCCAGGGTTTGGAGATTCAGATGCTGCAGAGGCAGTTGAGATGATACTAGAGGCATATAAAAATGGTGACAATGATGCATTGAAGTCAATTACATCCAAACCAATTGTCACATGCCAAGATATTGAATATGCAAGGCTAGGGAAAATGCTTGAAGCTCCAAAAGGAGGTGAGGGCTTTGATGAGCTCAGTGAAGCTACACATGAAGTTGGTGAAAGTGGCCCTGTAGTAGGGGAAACTTCAAAGTTGGAGATTAATGATGATGAATTAGAAGAAGGAATTTGTTGAAATATAATGGAATCAAAGCTATTCAATTGGAAATGGCAATTATTTTTTTCACTACAGCACGAAAAAGCCGCACCATGTTTTAGTCATACTGAAAAGCTTATTTTCGTCCGACACTCGTCAGAGTATGAAACGTCAGGTAGCGACCGAAAGGTGAACTAAAATTTATAGCCAGATGCAGGTACACGTGATATGATGAATAATGTGTCCAGTTAGCCATATGATTGGCCAAGTGGCACTATCATATTGTACCTGCATCTGGCTATAAATTTCAAAAACATGGTACCGCTTTTTCGTGCTGTAGTGAAGTTCTGTAGTACCAACAGACTTTTCAATTATTTTTTCTATAATAAATATAAAAGAATTAATTAAAATATGTGGAAATTGATATTGCAGTTGCTGGAATTTAAGCAGGTTGATTTAAAGTACCCTTTAAAATGGTCAGTAGTTGGTTTTGTGTGAGTCCATTGCTGTCACCTGGTTGTGGACTGTCACCTAATCTTGAGTCAATTTACAGAAACCTCCTTATTTTGAAAGCACTGATCCCAATGGTTGAAGTCAATAGGCTCAGTCTTTTCATGTGACGCAAGAGCATCATATGGCGAAATATACAAGTTTTCATGAATGCACCATTGAAGAACATTTGTCTCACCTTCTTCAACATGTGCTTATTTCTGAGAATGTAGTTCGAGCAAGCAAACATTTCAAGATGTGAATTGCCTCCATCTTGCATGTTTTCTAATAAGAAAATTTTTTCCACCCAGTAGTGAAACTTTCCTAGCTGCTCTATGCTTTCAGTACTGAAACTTTCATAAAATTTAGTGAGAATATTCGAGTTTGTGTAAAACTGCAGTGTCACCCAGACAGACAGATTAGCACTGCACAAAAATCACAATCTAATACAGTAGTTAGTTACTATAAGAAATCTATACAAAATGAATAGTGGAACTTTAAAGGTATATGACATGTCAATTCTCTTTTAGGTCTCAGAAATTCAGTACTGAACTCACTTAACTTTTTAGAGAGCTGAGTACTACTATTCTATACACCACTTTGTTTTACTATAAAAGAAACGTGTACTTAACTTTAATGTGATATAGCGCCTACAGAAATCAACCTGGGCCATATAGATTTGGCCTGGGCCTACAGATTTTGCCCTGGGCGATACAGACTTTGGCCTGGGCCATACAGACTTCTGCCTGGGCCATACAGACTTCTGCCTGGGCCATACAGACTTCTGCCTGGGCCATACAGACTTCTGCCTGGGCCATACAGACTTTGTCCTGGTCCATACAGTTTCCAGTCAAATAGAAAATCAATAGTTCCATACACCCATTCTCACAATATTAAAATCACAATACAGATTATACAATCAATCTACTACTAATATTGGAATTCATCAAACAAAATATCGAGTAATCATATTACACATCAATATATTGCGATTATTTAAAATATCTGCACAGCATATGTGAAATTTGTATCAGTTGCAGCAATATCAATGAGACAATACCATTATGGCAATGTCTCTACCACATGAATTGATATCTAAGAGTGCATCTAGAATTGATATAATCTACCAAAAATATCCAGTTGCATGCATAGAATGATGCCTCTAATAAGAGACAGTGAGAAGCCAAGTAATCTTAGCATAGAGAGCCTCTGCACCAAATTGAAACTGTTACGTATACATATACATACATACATATATATATATATATATATATATATATATATATATATATATATATATATATATATATATATATATATATATATATATATATATATATATATATATATATATATAGACAAGTGTATATTTTTCATGTATGGTTCTTCTCTTTTATCTTATATATATATATGTGTGTATTCACATTCGTAGTGAATATAATAACATACATATTGTATGCATGTTTGTAGAATGGAATATGATGCAGTGTTTCAAACTGAAGATCAATTAACAATTAAGTAATATGCTGGTGAGTTGTCTTTGAAGGACTCTCGTTAAGATTCCTTGGAAGTATAAACTCGAGGACAGAGCTTTTGGCTCAATAAAGCCTAAGCATTTATGACACTAACTAAAACGGTGTGCCCTTTGTACATACGTTGTCGAGTTCTTGTGGCAGTGCCATGAAAAAAGAAGAGAGAGTAAAATACACAGACTTAAAGGACTTAAAGTGCGATGAATAAGGACATATGCAAAAGTTGAACGTGCATATATTGTATCTTTTGTAAGCCCATAGCCAGGGGTGGCCCGGGGCAAGGCCCCCTGAAGTTCCAAAAGATGACTCGGCGCCCCTCTGAGAAATAAAGAACTCGAGCTTTTTTCCAACATCTTTGCTACCAAACACAATTAAATAAGTGCATTTTGAAGACAACTGGGAGCTACCAGGCGGCCAGCTGAGTGAGATTGGATGCGATTAGATTAACTGTGCCCCCCCCCCCAACAAAATCACGCTGGCTATGGGCTTGATCTCTTGGTGTAAATAGTAAGAGGTTCGGATCAATTAGCAGCCATATACCACAATGCGTTGCGTGATACTGGAAGAAAATAAACGAGATTTATTGTATAACAGTCTGTGAATTGGGAATTTATCGCATCAGCAACCCGAAATCTTATTGCATGTACAATCATATACACTGTTACATTGACAGTATATAATATATAAAATACACTTATATGTATATAAATCTATATCTAAATACGGAGCCAGCCGATTGCAAAAGCCCAAAAACGAGCTGTCATGCTTGATGGTTTGAGAATAATTCAAACGAATCACAAAGCACAGCTAATGAAGGTACTACATTCGGTGCCGATTGACTTCAACAAAATAACGTCAAATTTCCGTCAATACAGCGTGCATCGTGCCCGACAATTCTGAAGGGCACACATTGGGGGTATAGGGAGGTGAAACCCCACAAGACTTTCAATCTATACTTTTATAGATCCAGAGATTCAAACCCGTAAAAGTAGAAAATAAGGGTGAATGAGACTGAAAACCTTTCATCAATCAGCCCCAAATGCATTGAAGATGAAAGACTCAGTCTGAAGTAGTCCAATTCCACCACATTGACAATATCTAAATGTGCGTCCCTGAGCAATGTGGGCGAAATTCGTGGGGTATTGGGGTAGAAGTGTGCACTTCAAGATCCCTACCAAAAACAATGATGCACTTTTCAATAATTGCTGTCCCAAAATGCAACACGCTTCAAATAACTCTGGCAACACTCCTTCGCTAGGCTACTATTTACAGCTGCAAGTTGCACGGCAGTTGAATTTCAACAGCTCGCATTTCCTTTGTACCATTTATCCAGCGTTCCCTTGCAAAATTTGTAATGCAGTTTCTTAGGGACTGGGTTGAGAATGTCCAGTGCGTAGTAATGACGTAATGCTCTGCTGAGGCTCTCGTATGACATATTGTCGTTCTTTTTATATTTACCCCACAATTTTGCCACACCCTTGGATTTCAACAGTTTGAAGACACCCTCTTCACGTGACACCCACATGACGCTATCGTCTTTCTCGTCCAGAAGGCGCAGCATAAACTCGTAGAGTTGAATTGTTCTCCGCTCTATCAAAAGAGATGCAAACTCTATATTACTTTAGCATTTGTGAGTGCCTACTTGACAAAAATCTGGCTAATTCATTATACTACTTCAGGGACGACGGAGCATATTTTTGAGAAGGGGGGCTGGGAATAGGTTGCAAGTCCATATGGGAGTTTGCAACAATCGCGGTAGTGGGGAGGGAGTAAGGAGTCAGGAGCGAAGACCCTTGAAAAATTTGTGGAACTACGTCCCATAATTCAGTAGGAAACGTCCTGTTTGAATACAGATATACATCATGTCTGGGTAGAAAAAGGCAGATAGAATCATTGAAATGTTTGTGAAAAAAGTGAATAGACCTCTTAGCTACTCTAAAAAGACTGTTGCCCGATCAGGTAAAATGACAGAAACACATGTTTTCAGAACAACACAACCTAATTTCTGATTTCGCCAGCTTACATTGAATGAACCTATGGCGTTCAAATCTCCACTGGTGCTAGAAACCCCACTGTGGGCCTAATACGACATTCAACTGCGTTACAGAGGGGCAGCCGCTAATTTGAAGCCCCCCAAAACGAATCAAAATTGCTTAACACTGAGCTTTTCCTCCATTATCCTCCTTGGCTAGGGGCACTGAAAACATTAATTTGCGGATTGTTAGATGCAAAAAGGCAAAAATCAGCAGGTAAAAAAAGTCTATTACGGACATAAATCAACACATTTCGCAAACGTCCTCTAAGTATATCTATATGCTAAGGATAGTCTATATAATCTCCATTGCTTCAGAGGAATCAGTCATCATTCATCATGCGAGCAGGTTTCTTTGGCTGCAATTGCACTCTGGCAGCTGGGGACAAATACTATGCAATATGTTTTGTTAATTTTCCACAAATTTCATAAGATTGTGGCAAAATAGAAGCAAAGAGAACGTGAGTTAAATGAAATTTTCCAGAATTGCCCTACCAATTCAGAAAACACAATACACTTTCCAAAAACACATTGCTGTTTCTTGGAAAAGTTCTGCTAAAGGTGATGCGTGAATCGTGGCATTACAGCTTAAGCCTTAATTCAAGGCTTGATGTAAGGAAACAGAGGAGAGACTCTAAGGACCCTGCTTTACTGCACTAAGTGTGCCTCCGCAGTGGTATATTATATGCAATCTCTATAATTTACACTACTGGTAGCATACATAGAAACAAGTGAATCACTTTTGAAGCTTTGATCATGATGTGAGGTATCATATCTACGTAAACAGAGTAAAGCAAACTTGTTTAAGCAAAATAGAAGTGCTATGTTGAGTCCCTCACAGTAACGAGGCCCTTGCCAACACAACATGAACTGCTCATACACACCTGGTCCACCGTAAATCCTCGAATTAGCCCCTTGGGGGCTTATTTATTTTTGATGCTTTTTGGGTGGGGGCTTATTCGAGGGGGGGATTATAAAATTATTTCACAAAGGCCGTATAAAAAGCTCATTGTCAAAACTCCTTTTCTCCGTACTACTTCAAGAACAGTCTAAATTTAAGCATTAGTCTTTATCAAAGTCTTCATCATCGTTTTGGGTGGGGGCTTATTCGAGAAGGGGGCTTATTAACAATTTGAAGTTCTAGCATGGGGGCTTATTCGAGGGGGGGGCTTATTCGAGGGGGGGCTAATTCGAGGGGGCTAATTCGAGGACTTACGGTATCTTCCATGCACTTCCAGCAGATCAATTTAACCAAAACTGCTGTGATGTGTTTACGTAATGTGTGTTGTATTCTCAGAAAGTGGGTTTTGTTTTCAGAAAGTGTATTGTGTTCGACCTGTATAGGCCACCGTTACTGAGTCTACAAAACCGAGGAGGTTTCAGTGGGGAACCAACCTGTGTTTTTCTTCACATACTTCCTCTTCGTTCGTTTTGGTTCTGGAGTGGAGGCTGAAAGTTAATCGAACTAACGATTTAGATCTAGCAATGGGAACGAGGACATAATTTCATTGTGGATACTAAGGCAAACAGCCGGACGAAGTAGGCACTGTTAATCATAAGCCACTTCAGCAAAGATCCTCGTGAATCATCTCCCTGAGATGACATAACTATCTTTCTTAACAATATACAGAGTCAAGATCGATTACAACACAAAATCAGGCAGCATTTAACGTCGAAGAGCACCGACAGAAGTAGTCATTACCACCTTAATAGGAAATAAAAGTCCTATCGGTGTGGGATTACCTTCGATGCACCTTAATGACGTAGAATTAATTGCTGCTAAGTCCAGGCTCTTTGAACGAAGCGCAATGGAACAAAATCAATACACCTTCCAAAACAAAACCAGACCAACATGGAAGACGATATACGAAAAACATTTCAAAAAAGAATAGAACAGATCCATACCTTTTGGCTTTCTTCTGGTCTTAGATGCGGGTATTTCAACGTTGACTGTTTTGACTTCTTCCTTGATCTCATGCGTGAGCAAGGATGGCTTCTGCTCCGGTATCGGCTCTTTTATCGTTTGTAGCATTTGGTTACCTTCCAGGAACCTATTGAATACGGACATACCCGCAGATATACCGTTGCTGTTGTCACAGGGAATGGTGTTGAAGACTGGAAAAAAAAGGAGATCGCTGAGTCAATTAGATCAGGGACGGGTGATCTTTGACTCGTGGGGTAAACCCACAAGCAAGTTCGTAAGCTACGGCCAAACGACTAGACTTTTCTCTCGCCTTTTCCTTTACATCTGTATTCAAATAATCTGGTGATGTATACTGTCATGGCCAAACGGCTATATAGTTCACTCTACAACTTACCGAACTTTCGAACCTGGAACCTCGCTTTCACAAAAATCTTAATGAATGACAAGTCTCAGGAAAGCGATGAAGTAGGCATGCGCAAACTATACAAAAGTCGAGAAACCGGCCATGCGGCAACAAAACGCTATATAACGTCAAAATCCACTAGATTTTTTTTGACCAAAATCAAAAACACTATACATGGAAAATATATGCTATACAGCTTTATACTAGGCGGCCAAACAACCAGATTTTCTACTACATTTTTGTATAGTAAACAATCGAGAGAAAAATCTAATAGTTTAGCCATAGCTTTAGAGACCCGATAAACTAAACGATTATGGCTAACGTAAGGAACGGAAAACTTTCTATGGTTCCACTTAAATCATATTATTACGAGCTTGCAAAGCAGTTCTGACAGGGACGCCGGAGAGTGGAGGCAGAGAGAAGCAAGTGTCCCTACTGCCTTTCATTTGGGGAGAGTAAAATGCTCTTTGCAGGAAAATTTCAATTGTTACCCATCCGTAAAGGTCCTTGCTGAACCCTAGCAACATTAATCTTAATATTTCCATAGACATTTCCATCTGCATATTCAGTTTAGCTAAAGCTAAAATTATCAATTATTCTTTCTCGTGTAATTACTATAATGATTATTATGATGGTTAGGGTAATACGTTTGTTGATGGTGGTGACAATAATAAGCAAACTGCCCCCTTTGCAAAACACTGCCCCCTTTGCCTTCTATTCTTTCTGGTGTCCCTGAGTTCTGAGCTAATAATTGCAAAGAAACTAACAACAAGGCTTCCTCAGTTTGGTCCCAGTCTGTCAGATCAAACATGCCAGATATTGCAGGTTTGGCTGCCATCGACAATACGTTGTCCGTCCTTGACGTAAATAAATCATAAATGTTGTACTATAGTTATTCTGCGGAGGCAAGAAAACTCCGAAGGAGCTCATGCAAAGACGGAAGTTGATTTCTGAGTAATGGTCTGCTGCAATTGACTTCCTTCTTTCAAAGTGAAATGGCTCGTAGGGATTTCAAACTGATGGAAATTAGCATCGTTTACCATAAAGAAGCACAAACTACTACAGTCAACGTTGGCTACTTTGAATGCACAAAGACAGCTAATATTACTAGCTAAAGTCTTTTTCCTCAATTGTCTGCGACCATTATCTCAAAAAATCCACTCGACAGTTGAAGGAAATCGAAAGTCTTTCAGAGTGCAATAGGAAAACGTTTGTGCTATGAGTGAATAAGTAATTTATCAGATATTTTCCGCAGAAAAAGTGACTTCTATTCGTGGATCGATGATTGCGTTTTGCTAAACAAGTGTAACCCAACAAAAATAGGACACAACAACACAACAAATATCAACACAACAAAAATAGGATAACAACTGACCAACAGTTTTACGAAGCTACTTACGCGATCCATTTGCTGGCAAGGGTGCAAGAGAAACTTCATTTCTTTCGACACTACTGCCGTAGTTAATACAAGGTCGTGGATTTCCAATTAGTTCATAAACTCTATCCATTGCCCTGATAAGTTCAGGGTCCTGCAGTATTGCCTCATTTATGAACGTGCGATCTACGAAAATGAATAATAAATGATTAAATCCTCCTCCACAGTTGCAGCCGAAAGGTAAGAGACTAAAAAGTACTATTGTACTTGTGTCGTAAAGCCCCTCCTCCACAGCCCCCGGAAAGAAATCCCCAACTAATTGTATAAATTCCTGCAAATGCTGTAAAACGGAGTTGCAAACATCGTTACTAATAGACCGTACAGCTATGGCAACATGTATAGAGACAAAGCATATTGGCATTTAAGTCACTCAAAAGCGATCTCGGGCCATCATTATCTAAATCTTCTGTGGCTAAATGCCCTATTTGAAAACCTTTTCCAAGTCCATCATAGAGACTGGCCCGCGGACAGCGTGCATGGGGCCCGGAGCAAATGGGAAAATATGGGGCACTTTATAACGTCATTACGAAATTTAATGGCACCAAAGAATAACTTCAAAGCTTTGGGGGATCCCCTCAGGTTCGGGGCCTAGAACAAGTTACTTCGGGCCCCTTCTCGATGGGCATGTGTAGAGATCGAAGAAATACAAAACTGATCTCCATATCGAAATGTTCTCCATGTCATGCATATGGAAAAAAGATCGGCAAAGCAAGTCGTTCGAAGTTATGAAGCAAAAATTACGGTATTTCTTGATCATATCAGTACATCTATAGGGCATGTTGGAAGACGAACAGACAGTTATTCAATGTCAGGATAAAGAATTCATTCTCTTGTCGTCGTTTTCTAATCAGGAGTCTCTTAGAATATTGTATGATAGGTTTGCACCTAATTAAATCAAAGACAAAAACCTCTGAGAGGGAGCATCGTTCAATTGATTGTCTTACTTATCCATACTCTTCAGTGTCATCTGAATGACTGCTTGTCCGGAAAATGTTCAAGTCAGTCAATTTTGTCCACTGATTAAGAACATTTTGTCTACCGAATTGTAAGGCATATCTAAGGCACAAAAGACAGGGAACTTGCAAACAAGGCATCAGTTGTAATCCTGCATTCATGTTTCAGCAGGTTAGTCTAAAACAAGAATCTTTTCAATTTTCAGCAAAGCCCTGGATTGTTGCCCCCACTGTGTCAACTGCTTTACGAATACATGTTTTTCTATAAGACTTTGGTTTATAAGAAGAAAAGTAGCACTCGACTGCTCAAAAAGCTAAGAAATCACAGTCCTATTAGATTCTTGAGACCTAGAAACGTCGGTAAAGCATATACCTTTAACATTCCATTTCACACAAGACAATCAGGGCTTGTGGTAACCGATGTACTCCATGTGTAGTCATGAAAAAGCTAAGAAAGCTTCAGTAATGGGCGAAAAAGCTTTCTTGTAAAAAACGTGCAGACCCTTAGACAAAAGCTGATGCATGGAGTTTTTGTATATTTTCTGAGAAATCTATCCATGACAGTCGGAGACTTTAACATGCACCATTAACTACTGCTGCAACAGAATCTTGATAATTTTCAATAAAGACAGATCGAATAAAAAAACAGTCTGAAAAGACCCCCTAATATTACTGCTTTTTATCAAAATTTGCGCAATGATGACCAACTGTATTAAAAGGACCTAAAAGCTGCATACGCGCTCGGTCTGCTGTGCCAGTGAGGTGCAAGTTTAGACTCCAGACAGATTCCGTACTCTATGACAAAAAAGAATTCTGCATCTACCACGAACTTATTGCATCTGGCCAGGGCTGTCGAGAAGATGATACTTCTAGGGGAGGGGCGGGAAAAGAGAAATTCGCTAATGACATGGGCGTGGCATCAAAGAACTAGTGTGGTTCAGAATCAATAATAACGCAGAAAATAATTGTCAATATGTTACTAATATTGCCGACAACATGCTAGATACCTAAAAAAGTTTTAATGTTGGGCGGAAAAAACTTTCATATAAAAACCGTACAAGCGAAATAAATTGATAATGTATGCTGAACAATTTCGATGATATTCACAGCGGCCATGGATGAACTCCGATCTAAGGGACCATTCATTATTTAGCCAGGGGTTGGTACCGAAGAGAAATTAGTTGGGTGAACAAAATTTTGCACACTAAAAAGGTTGGGTAAAAAAAAATTTCTTTGTATCAAAATGTTGGGTAAACATTTTTCATAGTACAAATCAAAAAAAAAACAGCAAGGCAGTTTGAAAGTCAGTTCTCAGTTATCATCACAGGAATCTCTGACAGAAAGATCCTCTGACATTGAGTCCATTTCATCAATATTAGCTGCAGGAATATCATCATCAGAATTGTATGCCAATCCACCAATCATTTTAAGATATGACATAATGTTTGCACTATCTTTATCTTCTTCACCCAAATACTTTTCAGTGACAGTACAGCTTCCTTTCTTGCCATATGAATTGGGGCAAATTTTGTCAATTTGATCCCATGAGAGATTCTTCCCTGCCAAGAACATTCTTACACTTCTTACAAGTGTAACTCTCTTCTTTTTCTTTTCTTTGCTTTTCTGCTCTCTTTGTCTCCTTTGTTTCCTTGCAATATCAAAATCTTTGACCGATGTTTGATCAAATCTCTTTTGAAGAATCTTTACAACATAATGAAGGTTATTCTCATATGCAATAACTTTAGTTTGGAGATCATGCAATGATGTTAAAAAGCCCTGGATTATGTTTGATTCGTTACTGGCCCAGCGTTTGAGCTGCATTTCTTCTTTATCATATAATTGCAAATTTCTTTGCTTCAGGTTATCCAAGAGTTTATCAATTTTTGCATGTGTGCTTGTAACATGTCTTAAGGCTCTATTAGCATGGTTCACATCTTTGATGCTTGGATCTTCTGGTACATTTACATACCTATCCAGCTTGATATTCTCTTTAGGTATTACACCTTGATCATAGAGATGTATGATCTCATCCAAACTTTTGATATCTTGCATAACATCCCATCTAAACTGCCGTTGACCATCAAGATAGTTCTTGAATTGGCTCTGCTTTGAAGAGTAGGCAGCATTGTATATCTCAGCAGTAACAGAGTTGAAGAAGAGCAGCCTGTCTGTTTTAGGGGAAGGATATAAATACTTCTCCCATGCTGGCTTTTCCTCTATAGTGGATGGCTGCAAAAATAACTGTCCTTCTTTCGAAAAACCAATCATTGTCTGCTTTATTTTGCCTCTGTCTTGTGATGATGAGGCAGCAGATGGGCCAGGCTGCTTTAACGGAGCCTTTAGGCCCATCAAACATTTCTTCAGCTTCAAGATGTGGCCTTTCTTTTCCATCCCAATAAGCAAAATCATATCTTCGATTTCCTCATGATCCATTTGCTTCAGTAAGTCAATGTCATCATACCCATTCTGTTTGAGACGCTCAGCATACTCTCGTAAATTTGTTGAACTCAACCAGGAATCAAACCTTTCGTTAACGACGGCCATGTTCACATTAAAGGTGAAGTAATGTTGAATTGAATTGAATTGAATTGAGGAGAGGTGGCCTCTCTATCGACAGTCATGTGGAGATGTGGAGGAGGTTTCTGTGGTGTCTGTGGAGATTACTTGTTTCAAAAATGGCTGCTGGTGTTGCTCACGTGGGAAGGAAACGGGATGATCCTGATGCCTTAAGAGGAAGAAATGACAAGAGAAAAGAATTAATTTCAAACTCCAGATACTCAGAAACGGTATTAAAATCACAGCAGACATGTTCAGTCTTGGAGAACAGAAGGAAGTTGGATAAATTAATCGAAAAGGCAGGAGCGAGAAGAGAAAATCATCGTGACCGGCTTCTTGGCCTACGAGAAGTTTGGGATCAACTGAATGGAGACACAGTTGGTGTTGATGGGAAAGAATGCAATACTTCATTTTTGCAATTCGAAGAAGCTATTGATGTTTTCTATTCATTTTATCGCCATATTCAACGGCCGTATCTTAACACAGATAGGGACAAATTTCTGTATTCATTACTGCACAATGATTGGGGACTTTGCATTTATGTTGTCACACTTCAAGAAACAAACAGTCGTTTGATCGTAATTCGTCCTGACAACTTTGATATGGAGAGGTTTTTGCATTTTGTTTCACTGCCATTTCGTACAAGACTTGTACCAAGGTTGAAATTAGACAAGTGCTTGATACATTCAATTTTGGATACTCTAGATTCTGAGTGGGACAGGATAGTAGCACGAGTTTTATTGGGTGTTGACAAATCTAGAGAACAGCTTGAAGAGCTTGGCATAAATGATGATGACATTTCAAAGAATATACAGAAGGTAATTTTATTAATGTCGTTGAAATTTTCAAAACATAAATTTATTACGATGCCCTAAGGTAAGAGACAAGGAGGTTTAATTGCACCATTTTGTTTTTGAGACCTGATGGAAAGCGACCCACCTAAAATCAATTCCTTGATGCTTTTCGAAGGTATGGAACAAAAGCAGTATCCCTACTTAAGACATATTTTTTGTTTGATTTTAGGTTCTTGACTGTTGTTAGTTCATTATACCTCTTACTTACTGTTATTCAGAGAGCCTCAAAAGAAAGTTTTTTTACAAAGTATATATTTGGCCAAATTTTTTCAAAGTTTTGATTGACAACATTTACAAACCTCTGATAGAAGAGCGGAAATCCATTGACAGTAGATATCTTTATTTATTTATAAAGGTTCTCTGTGTGGTGGACATGATTGCAGATGCCAAGTCAGCTGCCAAGAAGCAAGTTGAGGATATTCTCAATGAAAACAAGACCAAGCTTGAAGAGCAAATCGCAAGAAAGACTGACTTGATTGCTAGAAAGAAAGGCACATGGCCTGACCATGCTATTACAAAAGAAGAGAATTCAGTGACTGACCTACAGGAAAGAGTCTTGGACATCGACTGCATGCTTTCAAAAAAGTCTACTTCTCACATTCAAAAATTTAAGCAAATGCAAAAGCGTAAAGCCAGCCAAATAATTGAAGAAACACGTTGTAAGAAAAGAAAATTAACAAATCAGGGGGCACCAAGGAAGCTGGATAGTGATACAGAAGAGTTCCTTGCTAAGGCAGTAGAAGATAAAGCAACCTATCACGGAAGGAGGCATGATCTGGTAATGTACACAAATAGGCGTGTAAAATCTAGAGACTTGCTTAATATTGCAAACTATAGGCTTTTAAAGCAAGGTAAGCAAATGATCAAGTCAGCGACAACAGTATACAACCGTTGCAAACCAAGAAACAAAAGATCATATCAAGCTTCAAAGCATATCGGCAAGGGTTTAATGTGTTTTCAAAAGCCTCCAAAGGCTGAGGACAAGGACAATGAAAACACTCACTATCAGCGGGCACATGTTAAAAATGTGAAAATGGCAATGTTTTCAGAGGATGCTGGCAGTGTAAAATACTTTTCTTTGCTCCATAGCCTTGATGATAAAGCATATTTACGCCCCGGAACAGGAGAAGGATTTGGGGGTGCCAGGAACACCAGAATACTTACCCTAGCAGATGTTGAAAAGGCAAAGAAATTACCAAAATATGATTGGCCTGAAAAATTAGTCTACCAAACACCAGCATCGCATAGGATCATGACGAAAGAAAGTAGCAAAGATGACAGTGGACATGAAAAATTGATCAACAACCACGACTCGCATTTTGTCTTTATAAGACCAAAATCAATCGTTGGCTCATCGGGAACTGTTTGGGCCAGTGAACTAGTTAGATTGTGGCACAACAACCCCAAAGTGTTTGAAATTGATGAAGTTGTTTCAAAAAATCCTTCTTATTCTGATGAATTTTCTTCAGTCTGTGCTGTCTTGCATGATTTTTCCTTCCAATATCAGGACATGACTGTTGAGGAAGACATTGGAAAGCTGACAGGTGATCTGTCCGCAGAGCAAATTTCAGCAGTGCTAAGCTATGAAAAAATGCGCATTGACAGAGTTATCAATGCTCTAAAACAAGTAAAAGATCAAAGAATTAAAGAGCAAATAAAGTTTGAGCAACATGAAGAGATTATTTTTGAAACAAGATTGAGTCCTCTGATAGATGAAATTGTGAATAAAGCTGAAAACAGTACAGAATGTGATGCAAAACAAACAAAGAATCTCAGTATTGAGTTGAGATCTTCCTGTGATAAATTGATAGACATGCTAAATGAGCTTCAACTACCTCAAGTAAGACCAAGAATTGCTTATTTAACTGACGCTGGACCAGGTGTTGGAGTATCAAACTTTGAAGTGCGTTTCAGAGATGCAGAGCTTGCAAGAATGTGGAATTCCGACTACAGAGTGCGAGTGCATAGATCCAGAGGTGATAGCGGTCAGGGTGAAGCAGAACGTACAAACTCAGCCATTGGAGATTCTGTTGTTGATGGTGCCACAATCGAATGGGAAGTTTACAAGAGGTATGAAGGAATGAGTCAGGATGAAATCCAGAAAATATCCCTTTCTGAATTTGAGAAATACGAAAGAGATAGAATGTGTCGAAATGCATGGGAAGTTGCGAAGGAGCTAGTTAATAGGATCGACGGAGCTCCAGTTCTTGGGGAGTACATTAATTGCCAGTTGTCTGAACAACCCAAGAAACTATTCTTTTTCAACAAAGAAGGCTTAGAGGCCCATCAGCATGGAACAGCAGAAAAGAAGAAAACAATCCCTGGTTCAGGCTATATACAAAAGATCACTCAGTTCATGGATTCTCATTATGAGTATGGTCAGCTATTTATGGAATACATAAAATTTGCCTGCAAAAAGGAAGGAGAAGCCTGCGATTTCTGCTCAATACATGATTGGGTTGGTCCTCCAGCTGACAGGGTGCCGCAACCAGTACCAGATATCGAGAATCCAGGGCATTTCCTGAATGTTTTCAAGACACCAAACAAAGATCGATTTCCTGATGATTGGCAGCCTAGAGCCTGCTTGGCAGCATTATACAAAGAAGGGAACATTTCATTAAATGAACATGAGACCATAGAAAAGACAGCCAAGAAATTGAATATTGAAATCTGCCATGCTGTTTCTTGTCTTGAACATTTGCGCTCTCTAGATATTGGTAAGAGTAGAAGGGTAGGAGACAAAGACACCAAGAGACAGCAAAGAAATGACATGAAATATGAGGATTATGATTGGATGCAGCTTGTAATCTCTGGAAAAATTAGCAAACTGTACGTCTTTGAGCTTGACAGATATTTGGATAAATTCAAACTCAATAAAAAGTGCAAGAAGGCAGATAAAATAAAGTCTATTACTGTTAATGTGCTACGAAATATGCCAGTGGAGGAACATCAACTGAAGAATTACGAAAATGATGAGAAGAGCGACTCTGATGGAGCTGATGAGGAAACTGACAGTGAGTTTGATGACGATGAAAGTGATTTGGTTTTCCATGACTTAGATGAAGAGGAAATAAATGCAGATGAGGCAGATGTGCCATTGATTCGAAGAAATAGATATGGGAGACTTGTAGGAACATGGAGACTAGCATATTCCTGAAAACTAGAAAACCACTATGTCCAGAGTTTTATGTAAATTATGACATAACTGCCTTTTTTCTTGAGCTAAGTGTTTCCACTTTCAAGAAAACTTCCTTAAAATCAGGAAATTTGGGCATTTTAAGGAAATTTTTGGGACAAGACAAATTCAAGGAAATCTAAGGAATTATGAATATGTTGATGAAAACAGAATTCTCTCAACAAAAATCACTTTTTAGCAGATGTGATTTTGATTACAAACTGATACCTAACGAATCAATTCATGACTTCTGGCTGAATTTCATAACAATACTGTTGTGTGTGATACATAATTATGACACTGAGTGTCATTTGTACTTAAAACACTGTCCAAACTAATCCCTGTCCAGATTATACCCCTATTTAGAGTATTTCTATAGTTTTATCATACCTGATCAAATAGCAGGGGTGGTGCCAGGGGGCTAGGAAAGGCTCCAGGTTGGTCCGGAATTGGTCCGTGCCCAGAGAATACTATGGCCCGTTGCCATTCCTTCAAATCTAAGGAAATCTAAGGAAATTCTAGGTTCACAGAAAGGAAATCTAGTGTGCACTCTGTGGAAACACTGCTTGAGCTCCAAACCATTTGCAGCACTCCTAAGATGCAAAAATATTCTGCCTAATCTCAATAGAAAAATAGAATCTTCTGGAAGAATTGTTAAAGTTGCAGTTGGGTAAGCATTTTTTTACATGTCATAATTGTTTGGGGTTGGGTAAAAAATTTTTTTCATATTCTAGCAGTTGGGTAAAAGATACTTCCACTATCAAATTTATTTCTCTTCGGTACCAGCCCCTGGCTAAATAATGAACGGTCCCTAATTGGAACAATGGGTATGATTCCTATTTTGAAAAGTGCATCCCCGATGCTTGATCATTGAGAAGAAGGCTTCGGGTGTTCGACTCACGTCAGGCCAAATGCCAACGAAGGTGGCCTATTCTTTTTCAAACAAAAGTTAAAAATCAAATCCTTCATATAGAGCCCCCCCCCCCCCCCCGAAGAGAGTATCTAAACAGTATGCATTTGTTTTTAGGGCATTGGGTTAATGTTGCCTCCATCAAAGCTAATTATCTGCTTTGAGCTATTCATCTTTCTCCATTTCGCTTTCGCTTTCTCTACCCCTTCCACCATTAACTAACCACAGAGCAAAAACAGCCAGGCAGAATTGGTACGTCACAGGGAATTGCGTTTACCTTGGCAACGATGCAATGGCGGTCTAAAAGTTAGGAAAGGTCAGTACTCGATTTCTGAGCCCTAAGAAAGTCGATAAGTTGATACACATTTGAAGATCAATTTTTTACGCAACCTCAGCATATCTATTGTTCAACTTGCATAGATTTTTCTATGAAAAACAATGTACTTCAGTGTTGCGTTTGAGTAGTTCCTTTCTGTCAGTGTAATGCTAGAATATTACACAAAGAAATCGAGAATTTCTGCAAAAGCTTCAGGAAAATTTCAATACTGAAATCATGAAAAAGCTAAGAAAACTTCAGGTTTTCTGTGCGAAAAAAAGACTTCCTTATAGAATAAAAAACGTGTATTCAAAATCAAGCAGTCAAACGTTATTCCAAAAAATGAACCCTTTCTCCGGTTTAAAGCAGTAACAACTCTGCCTACGCCCTATTTGCTAATGCACGCCAGTTGATATTCCATGTATCGTAGACCCCTTTGAATTGGTCTTGACCTAACTTCCTAAATAGAATCCTTCAGCAAGCATACTAAGGTCATTGCAAGGAAAACCCTCTTGCGTTATTCAGTTTGGTTATGTATAGTCCTATTCAGGGACTACGCTTCAATTGGCAGCTTTTTGTTCAGTAACTTATCCCACAGATCTCATCCTGCGTGACCTTTCAAATTTCAGAAAAACAGAAGTGAATAAAGATAAACCACTCGATTTAATAGCAGCGTCGATATTCCAGCAAAACGCTGTTCCGCCTTTGACTTATCCGACAAATTTAGTCCATCAGCGGATAAGTGCGATTTGCATAATAAAACTCCGCTCAAAATGCACACTGATCTCAACACAATTTTGAATAAAAGTGGCAATTCAATAGTGGCTTTCTGTCTGTGTATTGTACAGTGCTTTAGGCAAATGAGAGAAAAATATCTATTAATTCCCCATGCCATAGACTGCTATATCCAAGCAGTGGCAGACACTCAGGGCCTCTTGGAAATTTAGCAGGTTGGGGCCCTCATGTATGGGCCGTGAAGTGAAATGGGCTATATGACGAAAGATCATTTAAGCTCCATTTCAAATCACTTCAGTAATGTCTTAACTTTGGAATGGCCTTAGGAAGCCATTTAGGACAGTGGTAAAGATGGCGAAGACCAGGAAATACACAAGTTTAATGGGGACCCCCTAAAGTTGAGGACCCTTGGTTATTGAACTAAGGGGCCCTAAAGAGTGCTGTATCCAAGAAGACCAAAGGAAAATGTGGAATAAAAAAATTAGACAAAAAGACGGTGCGTGACGTGAACTGACTCTTGCTTTTGCTGATTAGGACCTCATTCACACCTCAAGGGGATGCCTGGCATTCAATAGAATAAGACCACCAACTATTTTAGTTTCCGAAATTCTACGATGCTTGCAATATCATGAAAAACAAGAAATTGGAAAGAGTAAATACCGAAAACTTTTGTAATACCTAAACTGACACTTAGGTGCTAAGTCCAAGGTGGGTAGACCGTGTTTATGATCCTTCCTATAGATGACGCATTTCCTCCCAAAGACATCAGACGTTCTGCTAACTGCAGAATGTAATGAAATCCACATAATTTCACCCAGCTTCTCAAGATAAACTAATTGAGCAGTCGAAGAGAGCTAAATTAATAAGACATGACTGGAATACTCAGGAGTTACTTCCAGCTAATATCCTTGGAACCAAGCACACAAAAGCTCGCCCATTCTGGGCTGAAAAGAGTGGTGATTTCTATGAGAAATAAAACTTTGAGGTAACTTCCAGCATCAACATCTGTAGCCTATCTTTCGAAACACTTTGCTGTAAAAAGCCTGAAAAATTCACCGGTCAAATCTATTTTCTATCGATGCTTGAAGTGCTAATCCTGGAAAAATGCTATGGAAAAAACCATGTTCCCCAAATTACCAAAACTGAAAGAAGTAATATGTGTTTCTGTCTTTCAGCAACTTGATAGGCCAAGCACCTAAAGATAAATCGTCGTAAATCTATTGAAAGCAAAAGCTAATGAAAGTAGAAACCGGTGTTCCCCTAACCAAAACCAAACATTGCAGTCTGTCGTAAAACTGATGCTTTAAGGCCCAACGCCATGGCCGACATTTTTTGAGCTAATGATTCGAAGTAGCTTTATTGGCCATAATCCTTGCAACGAAAGTGACTGCACAAACACCTATTCCTTCATAAACCAATGGAGTAACAATACACGTGGTCATATCCCAAAACGAACCATAAGATGAGATCAGGTCTACCTTAGAACACGACAGATAAGGAGGGTGATTATGCCTGCAAACAAAATGCCTGCAAACAAAATGGAGACAAAAGAGACTGGTATCCAAAATGAGGAGTAGCTTGGGTCAAGAGACCAAGTTATGATAGAATTCATGATCAGTGCGGTTTGTAAGGAACACAACTGAACAAGGAGGACAAGATGAATATGCGTAGTGCAAGGGACACCATGAATTGTACTGCTGCTCAAACAAGTGGGTGTAGCTTTTGGTGGTGTCTAAACAAACCAATATGGTAAAAGTTCGTCCTTTAAAGAGTATTCCCTATCTGATAACAGGAGCAATGAAAGAGATGTCCGGTTTGTTATTAATCCGTTCATAAATATATCTATGTAGAGAGAGCAAGATGAAGCCAAACTCCTAAACTCTTTTGGCCTTGACATATGAGTTCCTTGTAACGTGGCCCCCCTCATATAATTAATAGTCTTTCATACAAATATTTTTTTAAGTTCACATAGGGTACAAAACAAGAGCGAACATGCCCCCTCTTGACAGAGCCAGTTATTGTCTACAGCTGGTGAGTCTACAGTTACACGTTTCTCCAGTAAATGGAGAAATCACAAGATGGTGTACTATTTCCAGTTAGACCACGGGATATTGTAGCACGAGGATGGGAAGGGCGATCGTCGTAGGAGATTGTGCTTCCTAGAATACCCTCGAGTTCGATTACGTCATACACAAACTTACGTAGGAACCAACATGCATTAGTAAAAAGAAACGTGAACTAGCTAGCAAATAGTGCAGGTTACCTGGAATTGCTAACCCGGGGTTTGCAACTTCGAATGCTTGATTCTGCTGCGACTCAGCAAACTCCCTCCTTACGACTCTGATGCTGTCATCTGGTCCCCAAAAGCTTTCCTCAGCGAGAGAGAACTCGTCTGCAAAACCAAGACTGCTCAGTGACTCAGAACCAGCAGGTGAGCTACAGGTTGAACCCCAGCGAGTGTGCACATGAGACATATTTTCTTCTGCGGCGATCGATGTTATGCTGGACACACTCTGTGTCTCATCGCACATATCAATTGGCCCCATGTCGAAATCATGAAGTAGCGTTTCTGGCAAAATGGGGTTTCCATACGTTTCAAAAAGGATATGACTTTCACGGGAATCCATAATTGCTTTGCTCTATCTGCTCTCTCTCGCTCTTTCTGCAATTGCTTCTTCAGTACCTGCAGCTGTATTCCTTTTATCAAGTCTGCCTTGTAACTTGAGGCCTGTGGATCCAACGTGGCGGCGTTGCTGCAAGAGCTACTACTCTTTCCAAACTAATTTTGGACGCTGTGTATCAATGGAACTTATCTCAGACCTTATCGCTAACGATGATGTTCAAAGTGAAGATGCTTACAAGAATCATAATCTTAAAAGACCACTTCTGCTTTCAGAGCTTTCAGAACTGATTGACAGTTCCGAGTAAAAACAATAGTGCTTAACAATAACACCGCTTTGGTGACGGAATGCGGAACATTTTGACCTCCGGAAGGGGGAATTGAGGGGATTCCTAGTTGTCATCAATTCTAGTAGGGGCCCAAAAAGCCGTGTTCCCTTAGTGCCACCTAGTACTCCTTTGCATGCATATGGGAAGGAAAGGCCCCCCGGTTCATTTATGTTCATACAGCATCTACTGGAGGATAAGCATAAGAGCCCAAATTAATACTCCATTTACGAAGCGGGGACTACCCATATTCTCTAAAAACCGGTGGCCAATAAACGTGAGATTCAGGGCCAATCATTGCCCCTCTTCACGGATCTCGGCTCTTCATGGATCTCCGCTTTCATCACTTTTTGATTTGATTGTTAAAGTTAGCTGTTACTTCTGGTTACCTCTAATGAAACAATATCGATGCTTTTGGCTGTATCATCGTGCGGTTTAATCCGCACGGCTCACTGCGCATATATGTAAAGGACTTCAACTGAATGTGAATGTTATGCATTATGACGTCAGAGTGATAAACAATATCTACTAAAGAGTGCTATACGAAACGGGATTTTAAGAACCTTATGAACATTTCAATGAGGTACACTTATCACGTAGTCTGTCGTAGAAACAAGATGTGGATGCACTTCAATCTATTTAACTTGGAAGAGAGTTTTATTACATTGTTTGTTTTCTTTTCCATTTACTTACTCCTTCGTTTTCTCTTCATTATATATTTGCATTGTGTCCTAAGCAGCACTACACGCTTTATTATAATTAGTTTTTTTCGCCTATTGCTGAAACTTTCCTACCTTTGTCATGATTTCAGTAATTAAGCTTTCATAAGACTTTCTTCTAAAGAGTAATCGGGTTTGCGCAACACTGCAGTGTTACACAGACAGACAAGCATTACACATATATAACACTCTGCAACATAGGTTAGCACAAGAAATCTACAGAAGATAAGTATCATTCTACTCCCAATGGTCGCGTCTTTGTAGCTTGTCGATGTAATTTCGTATGAGAATAAATAGGAAAAACAAGCTCAATATGGCATTACACACGTTAGATAATATTGACTACAGTGATGATGAAAGCAATGACTTGGGGTTTATAGAGTTGCAATCAAATACCGAACAGCCTAGTGCTTAGGGAACAATATGCACTGGAATTGAGCCTGATAGAACTGCAACCTCGGTTTCATCATAGCAACCTGACTCTTATATTATGGTTATTACAACAGTATTTGTCTTACTTCTCTACTTTACTATTGCTGCCAACATTCGAACCGTCTACATGCTATTTTTATATTAGGAATGCCTAGTTCTTAAAATTCTCAAGGCCTAGTTCTCAAGGCCTAATTCTTAAAGTTCCTTCGGATTTTTGGACCTCTTATGATAACGCTGTAGGGACTAAAGTTTCTTAACAATTCCTTAATGATAATTGTAAATTAAGGTCACTTTCTGGGTTAAAAAAGGTGAGCAATTCATTTTTTAAGTGATTTTCGTTCATCAAATTATGTTACTCCAAATTTTTTAAGCTTTCAGACAATGTTCTGGTTATAACCCTTTGAACTACTTTTGGGGGGCTGGGGAATCCTTTTTGATTCCCAAATGTTGCTGAAAGTTCTCAAACATCATGTATAAACCACTGAACTTTGGGTGCAGTTTTCTCTGCAATGCCGTCGCCTATTCTTGAGGTTGAAAATATGTCTGGTTTTAAATTGACTGCCGATCCCCCTGACTCATACTGCTCAACGAGAAATGGTTGCTTAAGTGCCCTGATCGAATAGCAAAGAGGTTGGGATACAATTGATAGTTGCAAGTCTGCTGTAAGTTTGCGCTAAAAAACAGCCGCTATATGAATTACGACAATTCGCGCGAATTTGAGCGCAATGAAAAGATGTGGCTTCTTAATTCTTGACTGCATGTAGTGATATAAAATCTATGAACTTGGAGAGTTCTAGGGATTTCGTTTTTAGTGGCAAAATTGTTCATAAATTTTATGGACTTTTACAAGTATAGTTTCTTTATAAAGCGGTTCCTTATAGACAAATACATACTAGGAGAGTCTTTTTCCAAGTGCAAAACGCCCATAAGGAACTTTGAGGGTTTGGCTCAGAGTCAAATTGCTTATGATGATAAACAAGTGTATTTTCCTAATAAGTAAAATGATGAAAATGAGATCGAAAAAAGCTGTGCTAGTCATGAATAATGCTGACAGCCTGATTATTGATATGATGATTATTGACAAGATGATAAATAATGAAAATGATGAGTGATGATAATTAATAATGATGATGATGACGATGATGATGATGATGATGTTGATGACGACTTTTGCGATTATTTGCATTCATGATTCTTTCTTAAATCAATGCAAACTGAATTCCCACTTAAAAATGCTAAAAATTGAAACAGGTCAATGAGGGCCTATGGCTTACAATATTTCTCGAACAAATTAAGGACTAAAAATACACCTCCTCTGGTAGGGTTGCTGCTTTTTACTATCAGATATTTATACACTATAAAGGCCTGCCAGCTCTGCTTGCATTCAGATTTAAAAGAACAATCAGGCTCAAGGCACAATTCTGTCAGCATTCAACAACCGTGTTTTTCAAAGCTGTTCTGATACTGTCTATATTTATACGTAAAAGACTATTAATTATATGAGGGGGGCCACGTTACAAGGAACTCATATGTCAAGGCCAAAAGAGTTTAGGAGCTTGCATATAAGCTTGTATTTGAAATTCTAAATTTCGACTATTCTTATCATCGCAAACAATGGAGAATTATAGAGCCAAATTCACATGGACTCTGTGCAATACTTGTAGTAGGTAGCTCGATCGAAGCGGGGTTTGCTTTGAAACTTAAACCCAATTTTTATCCTGTCATAACACTTCACACAATTTCTATATCGTACTAAATGTGCAATTAAAATTGAGGAAGTATTAAAGAACTATTAGTATCACAATGTAGTCAAATGAGATTCAAACACAAGGAACACTTTAAGAACTAGGCCTTGAGCTAGGTTCCTGTACAAAACTTGTATCTTCATTTGTATTTGATCCATGGAATAACCTCACCAAAATTACTTATTTCTATTGATATCTGTTGATGTCTGTTGATGTCTGCTGATGTCTGTTGATGTCTGTTGATGTCTGTTGATGTCTGTTGATGTCTGTTGATGTCTGTTGATGTCTGTTGATGTCTGTTGATTTCTGTTCATTCCCATGTAATCGAAGGCCAGACACCTGGGCCATTATTGGAAGAAATTCAGCCGTTTTCAAACGAAAAATACAACTTTCATATAATTAATTAGAAACTCCAAGGGCTCGATGCTCTGCCTGGTATATGGTTTCATGATTTCTGATGAAAGGGTGAACCTGCAAGCTGATACAAACAATGATAAAAACACGGGGCTCTTGGATCATTAATGCAACGTGATAAAAAATGGCCAAGCCGACTGTATGTCTAGTAGACTGACATTAGAACGTAAATAGAAATGAAAAAGTGTCTATTTATAGTTGTCGTGTGACTGAATCTACGCCGCGTATCAGCTATCAACTGAAGATCGATACCAAGGGTATAGTATGACACAATACAAAACATCTTTGGTGATCAAATTTCTAGTTTAGTTCTGTTCGAGAAGTAATTGATACTGTAATGGAATTCTAACAGATAAATGATATGGCAAAACGAGACGCAGAGAGTATGAAACAATAACTACGACCACCGGAGGCAGATATGCAAAATTGTTAATCTTAGGTGAAGTTGAGTAACAAACAAAGTGGAGAAGGAGTCTTGCTATAACTAAGGAGCCTTCTAAGAAGCAAATCAGTCACTGTCTTTTGCCATTTTCATGAATTATGTTATAAGTTTGACTGGTGACAATTGCACTGTCGGTTTTTATTTGTTGGTGCCTAGGTACTATTGTAAGTGACCAGCATTAAATAATGATGATGATGATGATGATGACGATGATGATGATGATGCTAATGGTGATGATGATGATGACGATGCTAATGGTGATGATGATGATGATAGCGGCAAAAAATCGTCATCCTCTGTACAACGTCACGGAGCTAAGGATTCTGACATTATGAAAAATTAGGGAGAGCTGATAAAAGTTTGCTTTTGGCATGCCTCCTTCAAAGAAACTGCAATCAAACAGATTGTCAAAGACAAGAGGTAACATAGCGGGGGTGGGATCGGATGGGGGCATTGTGAAAAGTCCCTTTCCTTACATTAATTGCACACTGTACACATCTTTCAGGCAGACAAAGTAAAACCTTTGATCTGTTCTACTGAATAAAAACATTATCTGCTAGTGGCAGTGCCAACAAAATGTTTTGTTCTATACAGAAACCACATGTCTTATAAATTGGTACAGTGAAGTTGCGTAACCATACGCCTACGCAGATGTGGTACACCGTTTCAGCAAGAGATAGCATGAATGGAAATAGAATATCGGTGATGAATAAAGCCTTACTCTATCCATTAGCATATGCAAAAGTTGGTTTAAGACAATAATCATATAGTGAAAGAAGAATTGTACATATGAAACCTGCTCGTACCTGCCAAGCAAGCAGGCTTCAGAATAGCTGCACAGAACTCCACTATAAAGTACTTCAGGGCCAGGGTGAAACTCAAGAGCTGAAAAATCGAGCTTGCAAATAAGGTATAGCGACTGCTTTCATACATAAACAATGCAGTTCTTTTATTATTAAACCATTCTTTATCATTGGTCTACATTTCTAGTTACACAGTGACATGCCATAGCAACTAATCCTGTAGTCGAAGGTTTCACAACTTAAAAATGCAAACCAAAAAACTAGAATGGGAGTACCTCAAAAGAATGAGGAGTGTACGAGCAAGGACACCTGCTATTGAACTATGGCTAAGCGTTCAGGGGTAACCAATCCGGAATTGTGGGTAAAGGAGAAATTATTAAGGAACATGTTGTTCCATGGGTAAGCCCTGCCAAATACAGTTACTATCATACCATTAAAATGAACTGCCCTTTACTTTTATAGAAACATTCCTTAAGCATAATGTATGTAGTTTGTTTATTCCTATCAGCATTCTGCCCCTAAAGTAAAAGCGAGCAAAATGATTGAACTTTGATACTCATACCATTGCAATGTTTTGGGTTTGGCAAACTATTGACTGAAGTGACACTTTCCAAACTAACATTTAATGAGCATGCTTTCCAGGCCCATTCCGATAGTAGAGTGTGGGGGGGGGAGGGGTATCACACCTCCCAGACAAAATTCTCTCACCAGATAGCCAAAAATTCCATTTGCGTCAGCAAATTGGTTTAATTTTGCGTATTCTATGAGTCCAAGACGAAACAGTTGTAGCATACAGCTCATGAATTGTTACGTTTATAAATTCATACAATTTGTTGACAAATTGAATACACAATGCAGGCACATTTAAGCAGATATTCTTATATCATGGGAACCACGCCCACTTTGTTGGCAAATTTTAGGTTGTGCACCCCCACATCCCAAAGAGAATTCTAGGAGCGGTCATTATGTATCTTCGTATTCCCCTAATTCTAAACTATGCAAAGATTGCCAGGGCTGCAGAGAAGGTACATCACTAGGAAGCGAGAGATGCAAAGTACCTTGCCTGGGTCGGATAAAAATATCAATTCTTCAGTTGTTTCGTCCATTTCAGACATTCAGGTGATGGCTCAAACATTGGAAATCGGCAGTTAATCTCGATTTTCGAAATTCGCCCACGCTTTACAGGCAACAGATATTATGATTACATCACAGGACAGAAATGGTTCCTTATGTAATTGCTAAAAAAGAAGGGGAAATCTCGACCACTCAACCGCTGCAATCTGTTATCAATTGGAATGCACTTAATTTGAAATGATAAACAATCTGCGGCTACTTTAGGATGGTTTTCATAAAGCTTAATCAACCATAGCTTGATCTACGAGAGACGAGGTCTAACATGGCGATGCATAGCCTAAGCAAGACCCCGTCGGTATCGCACACAAACACACATACAACTCGCCGTCCAACCTTTAAAAACAGTGGTCTTTACCACTCATGGTGGTCTTGAAAATTCAGAAAACTGCTCTTAAATATGAAAATTAGAGGCGAAAGAATAAGTGGGTATTGTTGCTAAGAAAGGTTTTAGGGAAAAGAACAAGGGCATGGGGATATATTATACTGAAAAGCTTTTTCTGTAGGAAATGGGAATGGTCCTTGGAAATTTCCACTTATAAAACTTAAATGGCTGCTAAATAATGGCACGGCTTGGTCCGATCCCTCTGTGAGTGACAGAATTGCTCGGGGTATAAGAGCTCATTACCCCAGTCTTCAACAGAATGCGCCTCCTAAGCTCTCGAAATGAAATAAATTTAGGGCGAAGGAAAGGGGGGGGGGGCATACAAACGGAGATCTTTTGGTGTATCTAGGAATTTGTTACGGTTTACAGGTATTCCATCCTTCTGCCAGTCTTCGGTCGGTATCTCAATTTGTAAATAAATCTATAACTCCCCTTGTTCACATATAATCAAAAACCCCAAACTGTAAATTAGTGCTTGTAATTAAGCGTATCGACATTAGCTCTATTCTATTTAGTTGGATAGTTAAAAGAATGCAAAAATATTATAACATAAAAACATATTCACATTCATCGATTTAGATTAGTTTCCTTCGTACAATTGTATATAGTAAGCTAGATTTATGTAACATAATCGATGTAAAATAAATGGACAAACAAGCAAACAACGGTTTTTCACTTCATTCTCCTGACACTATTCGCTAACAGTAGGGCTCATACTTCTAATAGCTTTGCCACTTTACTCTCGATGTTAGCTAAAGCTTATTCAAGAACGAAACTTTTACGATCGGGGTTTGCTTTCGCTTCCCAATGAATACGCGTGCAAAATGTCTCTTTGAGAGTGCATGATGATATAGCTTCTATATCTACTCGCCTTAAGAGAAAAGCAGCCTAGCAAGAAGAAAACGTCAAAGATCGTCCAATAGAAGGAAACAATCTGCTCATTGTCAGAAACGTGCAGCAAAAAGAGTTCCTCCAGAATTCAACAATACGAGCAGATAGCTTACAGCCTCATAATGAATATCTATAACGAATTTCGATATGATTTGAATGCAAATCGGTTGAAATCAAATCAACAATATAATGACAGAGTCTTCTTAACACAGGGAGACATCCGATAAAACAGTATACCGAGGGACTTTACTTTCGAAGTTAGATACAAATAACAGAATTAGGAGTGGTATGGCAATGATGCAATGATAGAGAGTGATTTCACTTAGTTATCACAAAACGAAACAATTTTGTGAGGAACAAAATTGACCTACAGGAAACCTGTTTCGAAATATGACGCAACTAATAGATGCAGTGAAAATTTTAGTAATAATGAAGTGGTTTTACTTCCTAATCAAAGGAATATAGTAATCAAAATTAGGCATGAATACCTCATTTCGGCGGTCTTATGTCTTCCTGTGCAGGCTTTCGTGTTACCCAAACATTACTTCATGAGCAACAATCCAGGGGACAAATTGAGCAGGGATATATCCACCATTGAATACAATAGAAATGAGAGAGTTTGACTGAAGAAAGGATATATCTTTCTAGTTTCAGAGTTTTTAGGCATGCGTAAACATTTAGTGGTAAGTAGACCACGACAAGAAATATCTCCATATTCTATTTGGACATCAAACTTGCTTGGGCACCAACATTGATTGCCTATCTCACATAGTGGTCCCTCGTAACTGGGTTTAAATATCCAGCGATATGAAGCAGGATACGGCATAATGTTATTTCTACAATCAGAGTAGGTCTGAATGGCTACAAATCACAAGATCTCGGAATCTTTCGACAACAGTTAATAGGTGTAAGTCAGTAGATTTGTGGACCTTTAAATAGATCTTAAGATATGTAGATTAGTAAATTCTGGAAACTTTAACAACGTCTAATAAATATATTTATACTTTAATGAAGTCAATACAAAAACTCAAATAACAACTACATAAAGAATTTACCTTCATTTCAAATATTTGATGTTAAAACAAAGTCCAAACATCAGTGGCTTAAGTCTTTAAAAGATTTTTCCAGTCCGCGGACTTGTGGGTCCAGCCTGTTACCTTTTGCCCAAAATGTAGAAGATGCACTTGGTATTTCCTTGCCAGAGAGTTCTAGGTTATGTGAGTTTGTTCCAGAGAGATGGCGACCTAGAAAAGAAATATGAAAGTCCACATTTTTAGCAATTTAAGACGAATAAAAATTACATATGAATATTCTTGATTAGAAAGGTCAAGCACAACCAGGTTTAAACAATAACACATGCAACTTGCAAACCAACAATTTTAACACATGAAAATAACAAATCAACCACAATAGCACATGTAACTGGCAAATCAAAAATTCTAACACACGTGCAACGTGCAACCCAATCATTCTAACACAAGCAGCTTGCAACTTGATCAATTTGACACATGTAACTTGTAACTCAGTCATTGTAAGACATGCAACTTATAGCTCAACCATTTTAATACGTACAACTTGCAACCAAATGATTTTAACAAATTAAACTTGCAATATAAGAAGTCAAGAAATCAAGGGAGTACTTTGAAGCATACGTTTAAATGAGAGTAAAATGGCTTTAAACGTTTCTCGTTAACAAGCTTCAAGCAACAAATAAATGGGGAGGTATAAAAATGGCGTGTTAAATATCTCAAAGAAAGATATACTATCGAGAGAGCCAAGGTATGCATGAATAAACCCATTGCTGCTAAGTCGAAAGACATTACCAAAAAGTCAAATCTAGACTTTTATTGCTTCTCAGATGGCATGTAAGTTTTTCAGAATGCCATCTAAGTTTAAATAAGTTCTCCTGCACATATATCAGAAACAAAAAATATACATCGAAATCGTTAGTTTTCATAAGCAAAATCGAGTATCTATCTCAAAAAAATAAAAAATGGACAGATAAATAGAAATAGATGGGAATAAAAATGCATATATTTGATATCATAATATGATGCAGCTGAGCAGCGAAGTACAAAGATCATAATATCTCATGTTCAATCTCGTGACAATGAGTTCTGATGGATCTGCATGATACTGAAAGCTACAGAAAGGTAGAGAGGCAACTTACCAAAATCATCTCTAAGGTAGAATTTACAACATAGTAAACACTGCTCATGAAGTTGGATACTCAAGTGAATAAGAAAATGGCATTTGTGGTAGGTAGCTACTGGCTTACTTAGAGTGTTTTACGGAAACAGGTAATATTTTCAATCCAGGAAAGACCAGACTATATCTCGGGGGAGCCAGCAAGAGGATTTTATAGTAAAAGACCAGAGGCAAAGAGGGAGGCACGTCGAAATAAGGTTTATGAAACTTGATTTCAAAAGGGAGTGAGAAGCTTCTGAAATATACATCACACCTACCAGAGTTCTAATTCCTATGTCATAGAAAGGTTTGGGAATGGGTGTGTCACGATCGTGCATACATACTCTGAGAAACCGTGTTAAACTTAGCACAAACACGACGAAATTCCTCTGACAGTAAAGATGCGCAACACAAGGAGATTAAGAAATTTAGAGAAATGTGATGAGACGGTGCCAAAAGGCCCGACTCTAACAGAATTCCGCTTTTAAGTTACTTTTCAATAATCTTCTCTCGGTTTCATACCGATGCAAAAAACTTCCTATCCAATATTTGACTCCTAAAAATAAACAGACACATGAAGAAAGGTTTTAGATTAATTAAAGTCAGAAAAGAAACACGTGATGAGGAGAGAAACTTAAGAAAGATCGAGACACACCTTCAGAAGGGTGCAAGGGATGGTTGAAGATTTCCTAAAATTGCATTAAATAACATACAACAGGCATTGAATCAGCGAAGTTTCTGCCCCTCCCTATTAGCCCACAGAGCTATAATTCTGTTCTGCAAGAAGTGACTTCACTTCAACGATTACTGCCCCAGGACATATTGCTGAGTATTGTATTCGAGGGTATTGAGATACATTGCAGTCTATTGTACAGTATTGCACTATGTATAATGACAAAAGCAATTCTAACATCAACCAAACGTGGCAGAAAGGAGAGCTGCATGCCATAAAGAAAGATCACTAGTTACAAATGAGAAAGAGGCCTCAGTACAGTAGATAAGATTCTATACGATTCCTCTGCTCCTTTCAAGGGCTGTGCTCTTGCACATGAGACAAATCAAGGACACTCATCTCTGGGTAAAATAAGCTACAAGTGAAAATTCTTAAGCAAGGCCCCTCGATTCTAACTAGAAACATCAAATACTGAGATTGACTATGTATGAACCACGAATGGAAACCGTTCCTGCTTCAATATGGCTAAAAATCATACCAAATGAAATACAGAAGAAGTTTTAGTAAAAGCAACAGGGTTTGGGAGAAATGAAAAGAGAAAGTGCGAGAAAATAACCGACCCGAGCGGGATTCGAACACGCGACCCCTGACTTTGTACTTCGGTGCTCTACCAACTGAGCTATCGGGCCACGCTTTCCAAATCCAGAAGAAGTCCTAAAAATAAATTTTTCAGCTCACACCCCCTGGAATTTTCGGGTCATGACCAGCCAATAGTTTGTCAGATTCTTTCAAACTTCAATTCAGCTCTCAGTTGAACTCTCAATAGCATTCTGATCCTTGCCCATGAAACAGTTGTATTCAAATTGTCTAGAAGCTCACTCCCATTACTATATATGGCACCTTCAAAAGTAACAGGAAAAAGGAAAGAAAATGCATTTCAAAAGAACGGTCAATGAATTCTGATAACTGGCTTTGGAGTTAATCAATTCCACAGCACCTCAATAGAGAAAAAGCTACCATAGACTTTTAGAGAAATAACTTCCTCCAACTGTGGACATGTCCTTTCATATCCCCCAGACTAAGGACTCGTTCAGTACCAAACCCGTATAGATTACTAAATGTAATATCATTCAAATATTTACTCATGTGCGGTCCCCTATCACAGAAAACAACTTACCTACACCAAGCAGATTTCTTTCATCGCACCATTAGAAATTAATTGGGAAAGGTTGGCGGACAAGCAAGAATTCTGCTTTAGAAGTCGCAAATGTTTTACCACCCAATTAAGATCTTGAGTGCTTATCTATGTTGGTATTTTTGTACGTCTTAAAAAGGGGATTGAAAAGGGGGCTATCTGCTAGCTTGGATGGGACTAGAATCAC
Organism: Mastigias papua; assembly: GCA_964019165.1. Lineage (NCBI taxonomy): Eukaryota > Metazoa > Cnidaria > Scyphozoa > Rhizostomeae > Mastigiidae > Mastigias > Mastigias papua. Next base: position 1,910,141 of record OZ025280.1, on the reverse strand, counting down.
GGAGGTAGGTATCAGCTGGGGGGTTGGAGGGGCACAAGAGTTGAAGGGTACTTGAACCACACCCTATATTTAAAAAGCAAGAACCATGTGTAACAAAGTTATGTGGTGCACAAACATACTCATTGCAAACAGAGAAAAGCACAAAGGGTCCTAACAGAATGTAAAAAATTTCCCTGCTGAACAACAAATGAAGGGGTAATCTGTGATTTTGCCACGGACTCGCTCATAGTATTTTCTCCAGTTAAGGGCACATTTTAACATTTTGAGGGAACTTTTTTAACACTTGAGAAAACATATGGGGCATGCGGCCCAATGCCCCTCTCTGGACGCTATTTCTCTGATTAGAACCCCAGCTTAAAAATGGAATAAAACCTAGATAATACTGATGATACCTAGATTACCTAGATTACTGATGATGACTCTGGTCAGAGTTGAAACGTTTAATATCTGATTTGTCGAACTTGGAACGTCATTTAACATCTGATTTGTCACACATGTCTTAGCTGGAATGTCGTCATTATAAAAGTTTAACTGGAATGTCGTCATTATAAAAGTTTATAAAAATGTCTATTATTGTCGTCGTCCTCATTGTCAACCTAGATAATAGCAGTGCACATATTTCAATTTCGGTATCTCTGGAAATGTAATTCCGCACGAAGTGAGACAGAGTTCTTCCAACATTGGGAAGATGATAGAATAAGCTGGTGATGGGTGCATTTTAATATATCTACAAGCAAGGAGTTTGACTAACAGTGGAGCCGGGAGAACTTTTGAACATTGAACAATTACTTTTGGTTAGAAAACGGGCAGTAGCTGAAGCGAACGCTTCCGAAGTGTCCTTACATTTAGCAATGGCCCCCCACGCCACTTTAAAGGGTCCTAAATCACATGATTTCCAACTAGATAAAAGATATGATAGAACTCAGAAGATATGAAAATGTACCGGTCACTGAGTTGCGTTGCACAACCCATACCATCTGTTGCTCTTTTGCATGGCTATATGTTTCCTCCTTGTCCTGTTCTACAGCATATCGACTCAAATTAGACTCCTCCTCCACAGAGCTATCTATAATTTTTCCATTACCTGACGAATTCGGTTCCAAAGAATTTTTATCCTTGCCGTTAATAGCGATCGGCCGCACGTCCAAGCTGACATTCAATGTAACAAGGCCTAGAAAATGAGACTAGAATATCAGAAATGTTGCTTTGAACAAAGTACGCTTGACTCCAAAGTTTCCTGAAAGCTCTTTTGAATGACACACTTCGAGGTAATCAACCTCAGCATACCGTAAATATTCTGACTGGCACACCTCGAATAAGCCCCCATGCTAGAATTTCAACATTTCAACAAGCCCCCTTTCGAATAAGCCCCACCACAGAGGATGCTAAAGAACTTATTACAGTTTGATGTTTATTTTTAGACTGTTCTTTTAGTATGATGAAGAAAAGGAATATTGAAAATGAATTTTTATTTAGTATGTGATAGACAATCTTTCATACCAAACGTACACCAATGACTGAAATTCCATTTCAAAAAAAAGACTCTATTTACGTTTATTGTTTATGAACAGTTCATATGAGATTCTCTAAACGAAACTCGCTGATTTTTCCCTGGTTTTCCTTTAAAATCAGATGACTTCCTTACCACTCCACTTAGCCATGATACAATCCTAGAGGATTCTAGTCAGCTCGATGGCTCTGCAATGCTTACAATTAACATAAAAATCCAGAACATTTGATACAAAAAGTTCAAAGAGAAACGAGGTATTGATAATAGCTCAAATTTGCTTAAATTACCAAAAGGGGGATTTAAAAGAGGAACAGCAAGGAGAGGGTGGTGGAGGGAGATACGCCGAGGAGGGTAGCAAAGTTGCTATGATAAAACTCAGCAATGTTCATCATACTTGTAGAAGCAGTCGACTGGCTTCAGAACTATTTGAAATATAGATATATATATAACAATTTTTAGAATGAATCGCATCCCGCTAGGGTGTGATAAACTTAAGAAGCTCTATAAATCAAATAGAGGTCAAGTGAACCTTATATTGGTACGCCTAGAACAGAAAACTAACTTTTTGGATCAGAAAACATGTTCCATATCTTTCTATCTACATTCCTACAATAAACTGGTGCATATACGGGGGGGGGGGGGCTCTACAGGTTTTACTTGTCGTTTGGAATAGGCACACAGACTCTAAACTATTGTGAGAATAGGGAAGCCAGTTCTCTTGCTCGTGATAGTGGCGATAACGAGTACGCTCAAACATTTATGCCAATGACACACGAGGTAGTCATAATTCAACAATTTTTGCTAATAAAGTTTGAGTAACCAGCATTCTTCTAAGTCAAAACTAAACAAAGCCAAGAAAACAGGGTTCTCATAGAAAATAGATTTTTGCCCAGTCTTACTTTATAAAAAACAAACAAGCATCTTCTCACCTTCCCTGAAAATATCGTCTGTATGTGGTCTTTCATGTTTCATGTTAGTATCTTCAGCATTTGGTAATACTTCATCATGACTTTGAACATTTGTTTCGATGCTTTCGAGTAGCTGTCTTGTTTTTTCCAGACTGATGCCTAAATCAGAAGAACTACCAACAAGAAATGAACTCTTGTCATTTCCCAAACTGCTTCTAGACTCACGACTCTTGGAAGCTGTGGCTATGTTGTCACCCACGCAAACTCGAGTGCTACTGGAGAGTGTATCTGCAGATCTGGTTTGTAGCAGTGCTGACTTTTGTGTCGAGGAGGGTTTTGGCCATACATCTGAATCATCAGACTTCTAAGAAAGAATTGAAGGATGTAGGTGCTCGTGAGAGGATAACGCATCCAAACTCACCAAAAAGTTGAAGGCCAGGATACAAACATCGTCTGTTTCTACAGATTCTACTGTCTAAAAGTAGAAGGAGTTATTTCGTAGCAAATATTAGTAAAATACTAGTATACCCTGATCCTGGGCTAACATCGCATTGTCCTAATTAATTCACAATAAATGTGAATTAAATTATCTTATCTTGATTCTAGGAACACTCTCTGTAGGAACATTCACACGCTTTCAACAAATGCCTCTTGGAAGAAATTGAGTAAAGCAATCCAGCTACTTCATTGGTGGCTGTTGTGGGGAAGTCTGAATAAAAGCTGCTATTAGAAACTGTGGGACAGGAAGTATTAGCAAATATCATTAATATCTTCAAATTATCTCCAACATCAACAATTTCTTTAATCTTAATCTAATAGGCTAGCGAGAATGCTCGAGTTTGTGTAACATTGCAGTGTTACTCAGACAGGCAAGCACTATACAAACACAACACTGGATTACATAGACTTTCATAGGGTGTCTATGCAAATTAAGTAAAAGAAATGAAGGTCTTGCACCAAAATTGGAATTCATGTATATATCAACTTTATCGAATTTCTAAGGTCTCAGAAATCCAGTACTGGGCTTTCTTAACTTTTTGAGCAGCTGAGTACTTCTTTCATGTAAATCATTTTCTTAAAAAAAAAGCGTGTCGTACAAAACGTGCATCCCTAGGTTTCCACAGGATACAATCAAAGTCTAGCTATCCAAAGCTACAAATCGGCACAATTGGATCTTTTCATGAAGCACCGCTATAAACAGCAAAACCCTGAAAAATTCCATGCTCTCTTTGAAGGCAGCAATTTTATAAGAGGGAGTCCCGCTGTTCCATATAAAATCAATAGTTATTCATAATGAATCAATTAAAAGATTATGATAGTTGGCATCAAGGCACATGACACAGAGCCACCAACGACGAAAATTCTCTACCATCAAGATCCAATTCGGTTTGAAATGATTTAGAAGATCTGTGTGCATTATCATACTGTGAGATTTGTGGAGAATGCTTAGGAATCTAAGTAATAAAGCTGCTCATTCTGAGCTCTACGAGCATTCCAAGAACTCTGCAGGTCTCGGCATGCCAGGCTAATCAAATAAGAAAACTATACGGTCATGATTAATATCAGTAAGCTAACCTTTTGCACGATTCGATTTTATTTAAAACTACAAATGGTACCACCTACTAATGCGAAACCTGATTGGATTTTGAGATGTGTGAAACCAAATCACCATGACTGATGCTGATTGATTTCGGAAATTCATGTGCCAAACAATCATTTTGATAATAATATTGAGAAGATGCAAAACAAAAATACATTCTCCATTCGATTCAGCGTTTCAGCGCAAGCACCAAGTTCTACAACAGCAAGCCATTTTCCCAGACTAGCAATATAACAGAAGCACTCTATTCTAATTGATCAAAAAGATAAATTTAATCAGAATCCAAAAGGAACTAAATTTGAAAGCCTATTCCAACTAAAGATATTCGGGTCAGTCTCCTCTTTATTTCAAGAGGTAATGAGGAATGTGTCTTAGAAAATTTCGGCGCCTTCCAGAAGACATTTGGAAGTAACACAAAGCGTAACACGTTCTTCGATCCTAGTTGAAAGTACAAAGAAGAGTAAGTCAATAGTTTCAGCTGTCCAAAGCATAGATATCCAGTATCACAAAAAAGTGTTATAAAATAAAGTAGTTTATAAGAGGTTAGTGCTCAACTGCTCAAAATTTTAAGAAAATTCAATAATGAATTTGCGACCCGAGAAAGTGGCTAAGTTCATAAACACTTAAAATGCCAATTTTCCATTCAGCTCATAATCTCGTTGATTCAGTTCGTATAGATTTCATGTGTTCATTTGCCAATCTATGTATTCAAGTGCATTGCTTCTGTAGTGCCTGTCTGCTTGTGTAACATTGCAGTGCTATAAAAACTAAAAAAATCCCTGATATGAAAGCCCTAAGAATGTTTTGGCACTGAAATCATGAAAGAACTAAGAACGTTTTAACCCTGAGCCAAAAAAGCTTTCCGTAAAATAAAATGTATTCGGTATTTCAAAGCAGGCTTCTAAAATTGTAATCGAACAATAAAATGTGACAAGCTGATATCTAAGCAAACAGCTAACTTGTGATGTGAACCTCGAGATAAAGAAGTCTGAAGCACTTGGGTCTAATACGTCACAGTTTCTACTGTCAAAGTAAAAAACAATCTTCACTCCCGTCGTAGCTACGTGGACTCCATCTTCTATCATCTTCTATATACATTGGCTATCATAAAACTTTTGATAAGCACTTAACGGCCATAACATTGGCGGAGACAAAGACAGCAGCTCTTGTAACTTCTAATACCTATGTGAGTATCTATGACTATTAAAAGGTTACGCTTTTCGGAGATTAAAAGAGGCTTCAATGCCTATCCACTTCAATGAATTTTCTGGACGATCAAGAGAGTACTGTCATCAAAAGCTCTCAAAATGTCCGTCGTATGCAAGATAAGATAGACAAATCTTTTTAAAAGTTATAAATATGGAAAAACCAATTCAATGTGTTTCAAACATGGGAAACTAGAATAATAAGATAAACGTAAGTGGGGGCTCATGGCATACTTTTAATACTCAAAAAAGGAGGAAAAGGACTACTCTCTAGGGTATTTGTTTTGACTGGAGTCCCTTGATCCTAGCCTCAAAAACTCTAGTATGTAAAGGTGCATCTGAAATAAAAAATAAATAAAAACCTGTTTCCCACTTGTAAGCAGTCGTTAAAATAGTTCGAGCTATAACTGGTAGACCAAGTTTTACCAGAAATACTGCTCCGGATAATTTACCCTTTTTCCACTGATGTCCCGATGAATTCTAGTGTTCCTTAGCAAAGGGTCAAAATAAACAGTCAAAAGGAGTTACCAGTGTATTCAATTAGGTAGCTTCTCACCTGTGTTTGTGGCACTGATAGAGCATATGTTACTAATCTAAAAAGCAATAAAGAAACTGGTGAAAGCATAACACACGGACACACACCGAGGTAAGGGGGCTAGCAGGGAGGCAGGGAGGTAGGGAGGCAGGGAGGTAGGGATGTAGGGAGGCAGGGAGGCAGGCAGGGAGGCAGGCAGGGAGGCAGGCAGGGAGGCAGGGAGGCAGGCAGGGAGGCAGGCAGGCAGGCAGGCAGGCAGGGAGGCAGGGAGGCAGGCAGGCAGGCAGGGAGGCAGGCAGGCAGGCAGGCAGGCAGGCAGGCAGGCAGGCAGGCAGGCAGGCAGGCAGGCAGGCAGGCAGGCAGGCAGGCAGGCAGGCAGGCAGGCAGGCAGGCAGGCAGGCAGGCAGGCAGGCAGACGAGTAAGCCTAGCTGGACTTAAACCACTTACTATCACCAATAAAGTGTATAAATGGGGGTTCGTAAAGCCTACCCACCTAAGGATATAAAAACCCAGCAGAGAGAAAACTTTAATTCTAATTTCAGTTACTCCAGAAGTGCAACTATTCAAGATGTGAAGACACTCCCCAGCAAAGTGTAAGATGATCAGCCACTTGCCAAAGCTTTATAGTTTCTCTAGGCCAAACATATCATCCCAAAGATTGTGCGAAACATCGTATGTCTTCCAAGAAAGCGTTTGTTGTCATAATCCTTTAAAGGGAATTAACTGCCAATCTAATATAGATATAACGAGATCTGAAAACAATCAGTTGTGTTCTGAAGACACCAGGAACAAAGCTTCTATCTGATATTTCTATCAAATAATAGATAAGGAGTGTATGAGAAAATATCATTCCTTAGATACCACAGAGACCGTATAGATTTCCTCCGCAAGAGTCCTTCAAGTAGCAAAGTCTAGCAAAATAAGGTTTAACAATGGATTAGGCAGCCAGGGTGATAGAAGCACAAAACTAGTTGCATGTCTCATCATGGAAACTGCTTTCTCTGCAATGCATCACAGAACTGGTAAAGAAAACAACGTTGGAAGGGGCCAATGAAGGGAGGGGATGTCGTAAATGAGGTTTACATGCATCTGTAACCGAAGATAACTATTGAATCAATCGCAAAATGTCATATCAGTTAAAATCTAATGGCGTCTGTGCAAAGTTTACCTGAAATTTACTGCTACTGAAAAACTTTGGTAACGCTTAGAATATATCTGCGGCAGCGAAAAGTTTGCAAGTGAGGCTAGCCTCATTCTATACAGATCATCTGTCGCTTTCTGCTCAATATTCTGAAACATTTTGTACAGAGCTATTGATTCAGTGGTATGTGATGTTTCTCTTCTAAAGAGGTACAGCAATACAAACAGCCTTTGACATCACTGTTTCCCACATGTTCAATGGTGGAGAAAATTTGCCAGGCTCCAATAAAATCCTGTCTTTTTCATAGCATGGCTAAATGACCATTTGGATGGTTGAAAAGAATAGGACCATTTTGGGTCCCCGTGATTAAATCGAGCACTGCAGCACTGTCAACGAAGATGAATTGGCATATAATCGAGAGTGTGGCCACCCCATATGGTCAGCTAGAAAGTTGAACTCGAATCAACAGTCTATGTCATAGTAAATGAGGTCTCCCTGAACAGAGATTTAACTATTGCCATGCATTTGAAACATTCTGTCTGATATTATGATCAGAGTACACACAATTGGAGTAATAACCTGAACATGGTACAATGGCACATACTCTTGTATTGTCTGTCTATGGAGCATCCAATGCCATTCTTCCAAAGCAATACGCTGCGTAGATTGAGAAATTGAGGCAGATGTTACGAATTGTACCAATATAGTGTCAGAGCACTCTAGCTGATGCCGTCTTATCAATAATATCTGATTCAATCATCCAAGCTCTTGATACCGGGGTATCAGACGGATCGAAGCAGATGTTTCTCAGCATAACAAATTGAAAACTCCATGATTCTTTCTTTCACGTCTAAAATGCATTTTAGTTGCATACTTATGCATTCTTTCTTAGGCATTGGAATTTCATTCAAGCCAAATTAGCCAGACTATGGGAATTGGTCCTTACTTCTGTAGTACCATCTCTATGTAGAGCTGCAGAGTGGTTTTCAAGGAGTACAAATGCATCAAAGGTAAATTTGATTATCCTTTGGCATTGTGATCAGGTTAATTCAGTAAAAAAAGTGTCTTACCCGGATGCTCCACATCGCAGCATCCTGTCCTTCAGCATTGAAACTTCATTCTGGTCAATTCTGCTTGGTGCTTCGTCGTGTGCTTTCCCGTTTTGATAAGAGCCGTTGTTTCTCAGACACTTCTCGTCTATTTTTTCAATCCTTTTATTAGAACAACTTGGATCTGAAGACAACTGACGCCGGTCATTGCAACTGCCCGCCTAGGTAGAACCAAAATGCCAGAGAATATAAAAGGAAATTTGAACAGACGTAAGATTAGTAAGGAAATGAAGAAATATCAGATTAAACACTTATTAATGCTTAACTGTTAAAAACGTTTCTCCTTTCTATACAAAGTCGAATAACGGAATAAGTTCTCGGTGCAAGTCGCAAAGAAAAATTTGAATATAACTTCTGTGGCACAAAACTCACTCTTCAATTCTTGCTCGCTTAGATGATAGATTGACAGATAAATTCGCTGGCTGGTTGCCAGACTGCCTGAATGGCTGACTGATGTAAATATATATATATAATTATAAGATACATCTATAATTCTATAATATATATATATATATATATATATATACAGCTGAAGACAATGAAGACAATTAAAGAAAAGACATGGTATCTGTGACTCTGAGTTTCATGCTAGTGCATTCATCAGACAGACTCTATTCATATATATATTTATATATATATCTTATCGTTCAAGCAAAGAAATGACTCTGATTCCTTGATAGACAATTGTTGTTGCCAATTATTCTTGCCACTAGTCAAGCGAGCTCATCAGGCTACAATGTCTGTTGTGCTATTTCTAGCGTCCTTTTATAGTTTCTTTTAACCAATGTGACGTATTTATATAATGCACATTTAATATCACTTTATAATGTTCCATTTGACTAATGCGACGTATTGATTGAATATTTCACGACGAGGCTGTCTGGGTTTCTTGATATCGATTTAAGGATGGCTTGAATTTTTTTAAGAAATATTCCTCCAATGTTTTTCAAGCCTAATTCTGTTCGTTACTCCAAATTTTTCCAACTTTCTTACTGGCGTATTAAGCTTGAAAAGCAATGGCCACCATACTTAGATGATTGTTTTATATATTGGGACATCAAAATTTGTCATGAGAATGAAATGCTAAATGACCTACATCAAAATATCAAATTCACAATGGAAGCAAATTCAAATAGGATGAATTTTCTTGACATTCAGCTTTTAGTAGCCCTAGATAAAATCATAACGGATATATACTTTAAACCAATTGACACCCGTAATTATGTACATTTTAAACCATGCAACCAAAAGCACACACTTATGAATATCCCGTTCAACCTAGCAAGGAGGTTATGTACAATCATTGACGAAACAACTGCACTAGGAAAAAGATTAGAAGAATTACAGGAGACATTACTTAATCTAGATTACCCAATTCATTTGACTAAAAAAGGCAAAGAGAAAGCCAAAAGCTTTCCGCAACAAACACTACGTTCCAACGTCGGAAAAGCAAACACGGAAAACTTCCTTACTTTCGCATCAACCAACAGCCAACAACCCAAGAAATCCAAAAATGTTTTCAGTCATCAAAGAGTCATTACTAATTTTTAAAAGCATGCACTAGAATGAGGCAATGAAAAATATCAAACTAATCCCAAGTAAACGTCAACTTTCAAATTTGAAACGAATCCTTACTAGAGCCAAATTTGAAAGCTCCGTAAACGAAGAAATAAATGAAGGAACGCAATATAAAGATGCTCACTGCCACACGTGCAAAGAAATACTTATTGGTATTCAAGTAGAACTAGGATCCAAAAACAACTAGAAAACTTTCAACATCAAAGCAAATATGGACTGTGGAGTCAGGGATTTTGTCTATGTTATAATATGCACTGGATGCAATGAAAATTACATAGGAGAATCAGGTGATTCGCTAAGGCATAGGACAGCCGTCCATAGAAACCAAATTCTACTTTAACACAATCGAAAACTTTGGTAAGCAACCACATTTACCATTGCGCAAAAAAATAAATCCTAGTGCTTAAGATTTGTCCCTTTTACAAGCTACAATGCGAGGATGAGATATTTCTGAAAGAAAAGGGAGAATATTTCATAAAAAAATTCAAGCCGTCCTTAAATCGATATCAAGAAATCCAGACAGCCTCGTTGTGAAATATTCAATCAACCTTTATATATATATATAAATATATATATATATATATATATATATATATATATATATATATATATATATATATATATATATATATATATATATATATATATATATATATATATATATATATATATATATATGCATATCATACAAAAAATCATAAGAAGATAAATGATAAATATTTAATAGATAGAATAATAAGGCACATATTATTGGTGATATTGATTTAAAACACAATTAATTTACTTGATGTTAAATTTTCATGAAAAACCTTGCGACTAACAGTTAAAAACGAATATCTTAACAATAAAAATCTCAAATAGAAAAGAATTTTAAAGTACTTTGTACCATAGTTTTCAGTACAATTCGTGAAAAAGGGGACAATGAAATACAAAACACTTCATCAAGAAATACCAGGAAGACAGCTAGAGGTGTACTGCTAAATGCAAACAACAAAGGAGCTCAAAATCTTAATCACAACGATTAGATATAATATTGACATATTATATTAAATATAAAATAATATATAATATATAATAATATAATACTAGACAATAAATGTAATACTAGAGTGAAAATTAATTAGCGCAAGCTTACTTGGTTATTCCATGTTGGTTTCTCATCCATTTGACTAGCTGTATCATCAGACGTTCTCAGCTGTGGGAGTCGTCGATTGCTGGGGGAGCTAAAAATTTCACTAAACGACCGATTAAAGCTTACATCGTTGGAAGGAGTTGGCAAATGACTTTGCAGTTTTCTACCAGTGCGTGCAGTGGATCTGCCTCTTGTAAGCTCAAAATGATTGCTTAGGCGTTGGGGAGTGGAAAGACCATTTGCAAAAATCCTTTGCTCTAGAAAGAGAGAGCAATACACAAAAATCGTATTCTGTAAACCTGCAGGAAACAGCATGCAAATGACTGAAGAATCCACATAACTCGAAATACTAAGAAACTGCAAACCAAAGAGACAAAAATTGCATTACAATAATTTATTTTCTCTACCAAATGCAACAATTCATAAAGCTAACCCTCACGAACTAGAATCATATCTCCCAGTTAATCGTATCCATAGCAATAAATTCCGATAAAACTCCAATACGAAAATAAACTTCTGAGAATTATGACAGTTCATCAAGAGAGACAAAAAGTAGTGGATAAGTGACATTTAATCACAAATGTGTCTTAAGGAATGGTGATGCTACAGTCGAAGACACAGCCCCTTTGTTCCATTTTGATAACGTGATTGCCTACCTATACCGTCTCCCCCACAAAAACTTGACAATATCAAGAAAAAGATAACCTATACTTCAATAGTTTGCTTTCAATTTCAGGTGAGCTCAAATCTTTACGCATAGAAAATATCGGATTATCATAATTACGTCATTACCACTACAATAATCATCATCATCGTCATTTTTTTTTTTTTTTTTAAAACTCCGAATTTATAAAATATATTAACTAAATACTACAATCATACGTCTCACTAAATTAGGCAACGTACAACTGGCTGTCAGGTATACTAAACAAGCATAGATTACATAAAAATATATATAAAGTAGATAACATCAATATTAACGAGTATAGAAAAAAAAAAAAAAACAAAATTAAATAAAAATAAAAATAATAATAATAATGATTTCATATTTCTAATAAGTCGGGCTTTGTCCATGATTTATTGCGGCAACAGAATATAAAGTAAGTACATCTAATAGTGATGTTGATAAGTTGGGACAGAATGTGTTTTTGTGAATTGTTATTAAAACCTAAAGATTTGAGAAGGTTAACAAAAGATTCAGAGGACGCACCAATAGTACCAACGGCACCTAGCGAAAGGTTAATAAATGAGACTTGATTATATTTTGAGAGTAAAGTTTGTCTTAGAGGATAATATTTAGAGGCCTTACGATCACTATTGATTTTGATATTAGTTTCAAAGCCAATGGTGAGCTCAAGAATATATAAGATGTTATCGTTAGTGAGTAATATAAGGTCAGGCCGGAAGGAACTACCTGTGATAATAGAAGGGGATAGAAAAGAGTTAAGATCAGCGTACAGTGAACAATCTGGTATTACAGACAGGGACTTGGCTATGAAATTAAGAACAGAATCGTGTCTCCAAGTATATCTTCCGTGTTCAAGGTACATCTTGCAACTAGATACAATATGTTGTAAAGTTTCGGACTGAAGACAGAAAGAACATGCTGATGATTGAACAATGGACCATTTACAGAGGTTTTTGCGAGTGGCTAGAGTGTTATTTAAATATTTAAGAGTGAAGTTAAAGATGTTCTTTGGCATTTTCTGATGAACAATTGACCATAGTGTAGTAGTAGATTGAGAAGCAAATTTAAGGATGGATGAAATAACTAATCCCTGCGATGTTAAGTCATTTGTAATACGATGGTGGTGATGGCTTTGAATAGATTTGAGAACTTGCTTGGTGTTTCTGTATTGATCATATTGGATGTTAGTAAAGGTATTTGAATCATGCCATAAAGATTGAATATCAGAGTTAGGAGAAGATTTCAAAGCGTTTCGAATTATAGTTTGGCACTGAATGAACTTCGTTGAGGGAAGAATGAGATTTAAGCCATAGTTTGATTTGCTGATAATGAGAGTACTTAAAGTGGCGCTAATTGGTAGTTCAAACCATCCTCGCACATACTTTCCAACAATGTTATCCAGGTTTTCAACTACCCATGTTTTGCTTAGGTCTGCTATAGTAAAATGCCAAGAGATCTTAGAGAGAACAAAGCGATGGTAAAGTAGAAGTTTATTCTTTGGATGGCAAGGAGTATTATCAATTTTAGTTAATAAGTCAGTAATGGTATCCAAAAGAATAGTTTTATGTTCAAAATTCTGCATAGAGAAAGAGAAATATCGACCAAGATACTTAAATGACTCACCGATTTTAACAGTAGGCACAAGATCTTTATTAATAATGAGTTTAGGAAGGAACTGTACAGATGAAGTTGCAGATTTCTTAATTCCAAATGAAGAACATTTGTCTACACGAATTATCATGTCAGCCCAAGTACACCATCTCGAGAAGTGATGTAGCAATACTTGGTTTTCATGTTCTAGGCTGGTAATAACGGCTGCGTCATCGGCAAATTGAAACCAGTGCAGTGGATTGAGAGAATTTGTGGAAAAGCCAAATTGAGTGAACTTGGGATCAGATATATATCTAATAAAGGTATTAAAGCATAGGTTAAAGGTTAATGGGCTGAGACAGTCCCCCTGAAGAACGCCCCGGCCCACCTTAATGAATGGAGTTCGAAATGATTTGGTAACAATTGATGTGCGAAAATTAGAGTAAAGATTGCCAATTATTGTCTGAATGTGTAATGGGATATGATGGTATTGTAGCACTTCCTGAATAAGATTGTGGTGGACTTCACCAAATGCGTTCTTGAGATCTAGCAACGTGATGACAAGTGATCGCTGTTTCAACCTTGCTTTATTTATGATATTTGCCATTTGAGAAGTATGTTCAAATGTATCATAATAATAACAATAATAATAATAATCATCATCATCATAATCGTCACGATCATCACTATCATAATCATCACCATCATCATAATCGTCACGATCATCACTATCATAATCATCACCATCATCATAATCGTCACGATCATCACTATCATAATCATCACCATCATCATAATCGTCACGATCATCACTATCATAATCATCACCATCATCATAATCGTCACGATCATCACTATCATAATCATTTCAATCAGCAAATTCGTCACCATTGAAACTCGACTGCAATTTATATATTTTTGCTATTTTGCTTGTATTGAGATGCATTCTCGCAAAAGCAACTACAATTAAAAAAGACTATTTCTAATAAAGACAATAATATTGGATATGATACCGATAATGATCGTAAACTCTTCATAAAATTCAAGCATGCAGAATTGAGTTAAACCCCTTGAGACCCCTTGACTAGCTGTATAACAATGAACACTTTCATTAAAAAGAAAAGACGGCATATAGTAACAACCGCACCAAGAAAGGTGATTGCAAGTGGCTAGCCTTGATTAATAATGCAAAAATGTGGTCAATAATACAACAGTAGCATTACAAATAAAAATTAGAACTCGTCCGAGTGACGTAAAATAGTTCTTTTAGAAAAGGATAGGATTTCAGGATTACTCCACGGCATGATCCTTCGGTAAAAGATAGGCCTATGTCGTGCGGATGATAGCCTTGTAGAGTTTCAAATTGAACAGTGTCGATATCAACCACGAATTAAAGAACTCAAATTTGAAAATCACCTTGACTTATCTGATATGCTTGTTGTTCTTTCATTTTCCTACGCTGTTGGTTCCAACCTGCAGCATCTTTGCAAAATTTCTTATTTGACGACCCAAACGATAGCTCCCCGTATTTTCTATCAACCAGTTGCTACGTGAGAAAAATGCAAAAAGAAAAGCTAATGAAATTGCAGATTGCTAAGTCCAAGACAAAGACATACCACGCTGCTACCCTTCTCCCAAGGATGGTACTTTATGAAAGGGGCCCGTAGTGTGTGGTCACTTTTCTTTAACTGCCAAGTAGTAGGATAAGGACCAACCAAATCGAGGAGGGGAAAAGGAGCCCCTGAAATAAAAGAGGCACGGTGGGCCCGGGCCGTAATCGCAATCCGAAATCCCTTGCTATTTCGCTTCTGGTAATGTGGTGTATTAAAGCACAATTTCACAATCAGCTGTAGCAAGACTCAAATATGGATCAAATAAAAAAACAGCCTGGCTGGAAAAGTACTAAATCTGACAGTCAGTTGGCTCTACCTATTTTCACGCTTAAGACTATTCTCTCTTTGAGTAAAAGCCTCTGTACTTGCAGTGCATGCAGTTGCAGCACAGGAAATAAACCCATTCAAATATATTTTACATCAATGAACAGTGATATTGTCTTAGTCAATGCATTAAAACTTGTAAAATTTGTAAAAAAGGGGGCATAATGACATAGGAAGATCATTGAAGTGGAAACCATCTCTTACAGATTTTTTCATAAGCGTATAACACCAAAAAGCTCTAAAACCCTTAGGGCAAAACCAATACCGGGCTCTGGCACATAGAAGGGTAGGACTGTGCCAACTTGGATAGAATGACATTCTTACTAGCGCTAATTTGTTAGTTCGTGTGGCAATATACACACAGGGGGTAGATAATCCAGGTTACAAAGAACCCCGTTTTGTATACTTTTATAAAGTCTTCAATTTCTGTATCAGTCAACCCAAATTCAAAGATCAGAAGGACCAAAGTCTTACATGATATAGCTGAGCACTTAACTAATACTGTTAACCTCTCTTTCAATGTTGCATGGCAATTTATTTCCGTAAAAACGAGGCTGTTTACCTGCCAAGTCCGGCTTGTATACGTTGGTGTTTGACCAACATTTCGTGGTACGCTTTGAGTTAGCCGGTGGTTGTAAACAGTGATTCGTTTTGCAATATCCAACACTACGTTGGTGTTTTGCTCGCTCCCATACTGCTGCCACAATATATCTACGGATTGCAAATGAAATAAGCCTAGCATCAGTATTAAAAAACAGGCAACCCCTAAGCAATCTACTGCCTCCTTCCCATAATCTCTGAAAGACATTTTCGCATCAGTTGTGTATACGAGGCTCTAACACGCACTAGAATTGTAGTAGATAGCTCTGAAGCTATGAGATTTAATAACACATTTCTTCCAAATTGATCGGGTATAGTTTCTTTTCAAATATGTAGAGAAAATATCTTTCCGTTACTATAAAAAGAAATTTCAAGTGCAAAGAGACATCAGAGCTCAAGCTAAGTTATGTCTTTTGAGTTGTGATTATCAAAGAAATTTATCAGGAAGAAATTTCTCCAAGGAAGAAGACAAAAATGCAAATTCCGTGTTTCAGTTTCCTTGTTTTGCTATCGGCTTGTAGACTACGCTGAAGATGTTGTTCATGGATGCAAATTGCTTAGTAAACTTTCCAATAAACAAACTCGATATAAACAGGAAGATAGAAGATAATGATTGTATGGTTACGAATTAAGAAAAACTTTGCTAGAATATTGGTAAAATATGAATTCAATTGAATTTCTAGGGTTAATTCAAGGATCCTTCGAAAGGAATTGACGGGTAAACAAAAACATAAGAAAATAACACAGTTATCATAACAAAACTGCATAAACAAACGTGAGTTTAAACATGAAGAATTAGACAGAGATGAGGCATCCGGGTAAACCAAGAGAGTTCCACTTCCCTGTTAGCTTCTCGTCGAGAAAAATCCACGGTATTAATTTAGAAAAAAACCACACAAACCTTAAGGATTGCTAAAAACAACAAAATATACAAACTAAGGTGTTTGCAGGTTGTATTAGGTAAAATTCTTCTGGTTTAACCAAGGGCAGGTTATCTTCCATTTGACTTCAACAACATATGATTCAACTTCCTAAAACACCTCCTTCAGAAAAGGCGAATTGATACACGATACTGGATACTAATAAATTAAATGTTGCTTCTTGTAAATAGTATTTCACATGAATTCTACCTAAATGCTAAAAAAGAACGAAGAAACCAAATATTCATAGCCTAAAGATGTCCTTCAACAGGTGATCTACTCTTCTGATTACGTCACTCCTTCTATCAAACACACTAATCAGGGGCGTGGGCCAGCTGGGTGTGACAATATGTTGATTTGTCTACAGATCGGAAGATAGCTTGTGTATGCAAAACAACCCGATAGATGCGCAAAAATAAAGCATGTCTACACCAGAGCATCAGCTTCTTGCTAAAGTTGGGAAAACAAGGAAGTAGACTCTGTCGTCTTTATTGTCAAGCTAACGGGTATACGCTTCAAAAACCCAGTACTTTTTGGCTCTTTCCATAAAAAAACTAGTGAATTATCGTCTCTAATGGTCTACATGGAAATCGTTCAAACCTGAAAGACCTACCTGGGTACTGATCAAGCGGTTTTCTTCTTGCAATTGAAAACTTCGTATCTTCATCACTTCCTTCCGAACATGACTGATAGCACCTATTGAAAACAAAATAACAAAAAAGTTGAGAATCCCGTGTAACGTCTCGCAGAAGCCCGCGCGGGCAGTTACGGTATAAATATTGCCACGCACGCAATTGCCGACACTCCAGAGCTGTCGCAGCCAGTAGCGGACGTAGGCCATATGGTAACGAGCGTAAATTGCAATGATATTTGAGGTGGATTTGTCAATTTTGGGAGTTGCTATGAGTTGGAGCTTGCTAAGAAACATTTTTGGCACCGTTGAAGGGACAGAGGAGGCTGTAGAATGGGCAAGCGATGTCACGGTCTAGGAACATATGGATCAGAAGCATATTTTTCTAATCGCTTGAAGAACATGGGTCTCTCTACTTGAACTTTATGAGTAGAAGTATGAAATTAAGAACAATAATCTGAAATTCAGGGTGTTCCTCGGTGAATGGGATAAGCAAAACTGAGGTAGGTGGAATATTACTCTCATGGCAATGAACACTTTGCGGTAAAAGTGCTCGGTTCTTAAGTAGCATTAAACCAGTTCTTTATTTTTTATGTGGGCAATAAGAGGTGGCAAACTGCTGACTGAAATGAACCATTTTTTCTCCAGGTTTTTTTGGCGCTGGTTCATATCATAGTTTTTGTCGAAGGTCTCGCAATGAGAAGCCAGAACACCATTCTATCATTAGGCGAATTGCTTTCTCAATGCCAAATTGATGCATCAAAGCTGCCAAATACGAAAATCTGTGGTGTGCCAAAAAGAGGACACCCCAGCAAGGTTGACCTAAAGCCTGCAATTGTCACTTCTGTCCTCGAGGAATATGACATTTGCTGCTTTGACACTGGCAACAAAATAGGCTACCCAGATGTCATCTAGAGTTATTTTATCGAAATTGAGAACACTTTCTGTACAGCATTAATTGTTATTTCATGATTGTATTCGTCAGAAAATAAGAAATTGAAACCTTGCCAAAGGAAACTAGGAGCAGGAAATCGACGGGGAAAGGTAGAATAAGTAATTCAAGGTAATTTATCCCGCGGAACGAACAACAAAAACGTGCATTGAAAGTTTGTCTATGTTCGCAATGTAGGTACGAACTCACTTTCAGCTGTTCATCTGCCTAGTTGCTAAAAAATACAGTCTGTCCATGTCTTTTATGAGGTCATCTTGAAAGATTAAAACCCGTTTCAAGAACTCATTACTAGAGGTTCATTATCAATATGGATTCTCGGCCATACCTTATTGGAAGGATAGGCGAAAGCCGTTCAGGCTGTAATTGCAAATGGTATTCCTGTTCTACGGCAAGGAAATCTAAGCGATGATTCGTACAACTCTCAAGAAGAAGAAGAAGAAGTAGAAGAAGAAGAACAAGAAGAAGACGGAAATTAAGCTCTCTTAGCTTTGTGCAACACTCAAAGCGCCATACAGACCGGCAGGCAGTACACAAACATAACATCAGAATACATAATACACAAGGAATCTATACAAATTAAATGAAAGGGACGAAGGATGTGCTTGAATATTGGAATTCGAAATGTATACGATACTATCGACCTTCCTAGGTGTCAAAAATTCGGTAATTAACTTTCTTAGCTTTCTGAGCAATCAAGCACTAGTTTCTTATAAACCATATATAATACGGTAACATGCACTGTAAGCGATGTAATGTGTACATACATACTTTCATGAAGCACTGTATACAAATATATACATTCATGCATGCGAATGAGAGAGTGATTCTGTATTAAAAAACAATCGTGTTTGACTTTACTTTTGTTTAAAAATGTCTGATAAGTTTCTCTCATAGAGGAAACCATACTCAAGAGGCAGAAGAGAATCCGACGGCATCTTCAGAACAACTTGCAGCCTCTGGATACAAGACTATCTTGTGCAAACAAATAATATCGTGGTAAGATGACAGACACATTTACAAGAATCGAGATTCGTCCTGGAGTATGCTTCAGAAAAGCTAGAGTGAGTTAATGGCGTGGAAACTAAGAGAATAAGCTTGTATTTCACAGAGCTAACGATAATCATAGAGAATCAGTGGAAATAAGACAATGATAGGGCGATTTGAATTGGGTACCAGTGGCTTTAACAGACAGACAAGGAGAGTAAAAGGGAGCAAGAGAAGCATTATATTCCTTTCTATACTTCCTATATTTCAGCTTGACTGTGCAGAAATTTTCAAATGCTGAATTTCTAGCAAAACATTGATCTCTATTTTAACTTATATATAAATTTAACTTTTATATTATTCCTTTATTGAATAGAAGTGTGTACCAAACCATCTTTCGTAGTCTTTGTTGATAAGACATCGATGATTATGAGAGTAAGCTTACCTTTCGCAAGCGGTGGACGGCTTTGAGCTTTGGTAATGACTCGAGATACCAGCTGAATATCTGCAATGAGGTATCTCTGAAAGATATACAATAGATACATAAAATCGAAACGTCTACGATACAAGAAAGTATATTTTTGAATTGTTTATATATACAAAAAATATAAATAACATATATATATATACATACATATATATATATATATATATATATATATATATATATATATATATATATATATATATATATATATATATATATATATATATATATATATATATATATATATATATATATATATATATATATATATATATATATATATATATATATATATATATATATATATATATATATATATATATATATATATATATATGATTCAATGTAAATGTAATAAAAGTCGTGTAAAATCCATAAAATCCTATTCTATCGATTATACCAGACTTCTAACGCTATTATATTGAAATTAATAGTTCAGCTCTATGTTTTTACATATCGAACACTCTCAAGTACTGGTACGCTGCATATAATATATATATATATATATATATATATATATATATATATATAATATATATATATATATATATATATATATATATATATATATATATATATATATATATATATAATACAAATATAAATATATAATACAAATATAAATTATATATAATACAAATATAAATTATATATAATACAAATATAAATATATAATACAAATATAAATATAGATATATATATTCTACGCGCTCATCTTCTCATAATAGAGACATTATTTCTGGGGTGAGGATTTACGTCAGATGAATGAACAATAATACATCGCATTAGAAAACTATATACATATATAGCGTTGTTTGTATGTTTTAAGAATTATTTGCTTCATTATGAAAAGCATACGTCAAACACAGTACTTCAAGGGAATTGTGACTTATACAGATGGCTCAGAGTATATACTTCTTATTACAATAGTCAGAATGTTCAGAATATTCTTAACATCAGTGTGTCGTAGGGCCGCATAATGT
Organism: Mastigias papua; assembly: GCA_964019165.1. Classification (NCBI taxonomy): domain Eukaryota; kingdom Metazoa; phylum Cnidaria; class Scyphozoa; order Rhizostomeae; family Mastigiidae; genus Mastigias; species Mastigias papua. The sequence goes on along the minus strand of OZ025280.1, from coordinate 1,889,650 downwards.
ACATTACTACGATAAGACAAAAGCCATAGACCACGTAATTATTCTATTGCCTTGAGTACGACAGAATGGTGTATGTATATGTAAGGAACCATTTGCATACAATCATGGAGAGTAAAGAAATAGGCTTTTTTCAGGAGACAAGTATCCATGAACTTTTTACGCAGCTAATGTTAGAAAAAGTTTCAGAAAATGGGCTTTCAACTAAGAAACAATTGAGTTCAAGACGAGGCGGTGCCATGATGGGCTTAAGAAGTATCAACAAGTTGAACATCAAAGGTAGTATACAATTGAAAATTTACTGTGCCAGGTAAACGAACAGAGAACATGCCCAAGCAGTTCTATTACTACAAGGAAGTAATTGGGAATCGATAACAGTTACTTGGCATCATATTTCAAATTTGGATTAAAAAAGCCATAAGCTTATGAAGGGGTTACGCAAATATTTTTCCAGAGCTCGAATAATAGAGTGGAGCACTTACTGTTTCTGTAAGAGGTCACTACCTGCCGGAACGCGATCTGAACATGTCCCGAGCGTGCAGCAGAACTATGTATTTACTTGGAATGAAATAGTATCAAGGTTCTATGGCAGTGAATTCCTTTCCTCCTTGCACTTAATAGACGATCGATACTGTAATTAATCTGTCATAAGTCTGGTAAAGTGGTTGCGCATGTCGAAATAATAATTGATCAAGAGTTCTACTAACGGGACAGCTGACAAGATCCTGAAGCACGCCAGAAATGCTATCAAAGGCTTAAGTATCTAAGGCTATCAAATGAAGGAAATGAGACTATGCACAGACTATGACTATGCACCATTCACAAACAACGACTGATACTGGCTTAGTGGGCTTTTGAATTTTACAAATACTTAGAAATGAACAACAGGCACAAACCCAAAGGGGCAATGTCTGCGCAACTAGATGCTATATATTTTTTAAACTTCACCCGTATAATTTGTACATTGCAATACAAAATCAAAACTTATATCAAAGGCAGGTTCAATTAGCCAGCCAAGCTGCAAGCGAAGAAAAAAGAAACAAACCAAGAAAACAAAACAAACCAAGAAAACAAAACAAACCAAGAAAACAAAACAAAGCAAGTAGCTACAATTAACTAGAATGATGTCAAATCTGGGCAGGTCAAAGGTTTTTGTTTCTGCGCCAAAAAAACATGAAATAAGTTGACGGATTATTAAGTTGGAGGTCTTTCTGATGATGAAACGAAAGTGGTTTTCGTTTGTATCTAAATATTTACATATACGAATGAACGAACCAGCGTAACGACCGAAAATGCCAAGGAAGAGAAAAGACAGATCTACAAACTTGACAAGACATAATCGAGACTTCAAAGCTTGGAGAAGCTGACAGTATTTAACTCCTTTCCATTGTGCATTGATATTCAGATTGGCTTCAAAGTCCGCTGTCAGTTCGAGCACAAAGAGCTTTTTATCTACAGTGACAAGAAGGTACGGGCGGAGCGTACCACACCAGCAATATTAATTATTTTTTAAAAGATTTCATTCGTCATAAATAATTTAACGATACAACAGGAGACTGATACTTTTAGCCACCCGGTTCACCTACATTGAAAGGTAGGTCTGAGCAGCAAAATGCTCTGATGGAGAGAGAGAGAGAAAGAGAGAGAGAGAGAGATAAATAGAAAAATGTAAATAGTTCAGTTATAGCATTTAAGTAGAGTAAGGTTTGCCCATGGCCAGTCTCTTCCTACAAATATACAGTATGGTGCTCTTAAAGCAGTCTTTTACTGAGTCTATTGTCGTCCAATATACGTTCTTTTAACAATACTTCGAAATCCTCTAATGTTATCGCTAATCAACCCAAGACCTGCCACCTCGAGGAACACTAATCGTCGATTCGTACAGCTGACAATTATATCAATTCTTAAATCAGACTATCTTTTCTTTTTATAGGTAACTAGAATAGGGAAAGTTTAAACGTCTATAAACGTGGAATTATAGACCCATTTTCAGCACTGGCTTTGTGTCTGATATACAGCATGCTACATTTGTAAGACTAACTATATATAATTAAATGTTTTTATAAGGAACCACTTTATATCGAACCTACATGTACAAGGCCACACCTTGAAGAACTTATAACACTATTTGTGATAAAAATTCCGTAGGAATTTTTAGATATAGGTTTTAGATCTATTTGTTCCAACCTCCATTTCCTGATGGAAAACAAAGTAGAACTGAATAACAGATGCACAAGTGAGAACAAATTCTAAATTGAGAGACAGCAGGATGTCAAAGAAATATCTTTCTACTCTCTATTTGCCACTTCAGATTTAGATAACATTGCCAACAGCATCAAACAGGAGCAACCAACAGTGCTTATAGAAACTTAGTATTTTAATTACGCTTCCCTTCAATTCACTCTTCCACCAAGGAAAAGCTCCCAAATTTAAGCCCCACTATCATTTTGGCAATGACCTGTTGAAGGGTAGCTACCACAAATGACACAAATTACTGATTCCTCTCGTAATTCCTATGTCACGAAGCATTCTTGAAAAAGAAACAAATTCCGACCCTTCCCTAAAACACCCTGTGCTGTAAAAGCACTCCTGAGGCAATCTATGCAAAAAATCTGCCATAGCATATACCCACAAAGTACAAATAGATAATATCAGGAAAATGATTGTAGATCTATGAATTTCTTAAAGTAAATCCTACGTACAGACTCATTGCACAACCTTTCCGTCATTTCACAAGAAGTTTCAGACAAGGAAGCATTTGAGCCAAAATCTGTTAAGTACATCGTCTGCTAGACAAAGCAAACATTGGAACAGGTGAGAGACCTTGCCATAAAACATGTGATGTTATAGTGGATCAGATTTAGTTGAGGAATGTGATTAGAGATTACTGAGGCTCGGGACATTTTGCGACATAATAACAAGACATCAATTTATCATAGAGACATCTCTTAACTCCAGACAAAATATAGTATTTCCTACATCACATTTCCCTTGCTCCCCTGTTGTTCTCTCTTTCCTATGATCAAGCTATTTCCTACCTGAAGATTTTCACTTCCTCAATCTCTATTCGATCAATTTTGGCAACAATCCTGATATTAGAAAGCAAATTTTGAGAGACATATAGATGCTACCTATCTTTACTCTAAATCCATTCCCTGTTTGCTACACGTTATAACCCCGAACATACTGAAAAGGAAATGGCAATTCACACCCAAAACCCCAAATCCGTCCCTCCCATGCTACAACGCTTGTCAGGTTTTCTAAACTACATGAAAATGAAACTTACTTATGATAAAAACTTCTAAAGGAGAAAAGCTTTAAGATAAGAGTTGATTGTATCTCTGCTTATTGTTAAAACATTGCTTCTTTCCTCAAAACTTATCTATCCCTACTTCACACTATTGTCTGATAACAAATTGAATAATTCCACAGAAGGTGAAGGAAAACGGCAGTTCAAACCAGGTTGGTCCCGTGCAACTACATTTGACACAAAACAACAAGCAATTCTAAATGGGCAATTCTAGCGACACTACGAACATTCAACAGACGCAAAATTAAATGTGATGTTTCAGGGAGTCGTGTGGAATTTCGAATGGGAAGGAAGTTCAGTAAGGGGCGAGGATGCAGTGGACATTCCTTTCAGTGCTACCCCATGTGTGAGCAAGGAAAGTGATTCTGAGTGAAAGAAACATAGTGAAATAAGTTATATTTAAATATATTTATTATATTTATTTAATACTTATTACATATCAAATATTTATTATATTTATTTAATATATTATGTTTATATTTAAAGTAAACTTAAATTGCCTTCTTTATGCAATTTCTTCGTCCTGTAACATTTCATTACCAGCTCATTCATTCTGCACATTCATTTCCTAACGCAGACCATTACCAATTAGCTAATGTGTTTTGAATTCAAAAATAGAACTCTCTTTTAACTAAATAAAAGATTTCGTATATAAGATGTCAAACCTTGGAAATCATCAACTCCGTTATTAATGAAAGCCGCCGCTAGAACATCAAAATGCTCTTTCTGTTGATGGAAAATTAAGAGTGAGCAGAGAGCTGGACACTATAAAGAGTGCGCAATTTAATCAAATAATGAAGAAGCAAATATATAATGAATGAAAAGGGAATCAAAGACAAAGTTAAAGAGTGAATGAATGAATGAATGAATGAATGAATGAATGAATGAATGAATGAATGAATGAATGATTGAATAAACCAATACATAAATCAACTATTTTCATTAACAGATAACAAGGATTCGATAAATAAAGGAGCACCAAAAAGACTAAATGAACAACTGAAGTAAACAAAGGCTAGATGAAAATTTGCGAACCTTTAACTTAGACTTTTCAACGGCCCTGTCCTTGACAAAATGAGGGATAGAATTTGTAATAGCCGATGTTCCTCTCTGGGAGTAGCATAAACGGGCCTATAGAACAGATATGCAACTAAAATTAGGACCAAGATAGCTAGAATCAGAGAAAAACTTCCAGAAGATGAAAAAAACTGAAAATACAAAAAATTGCTAGGAAAAATTAATTCTGTCATCTATTGACCACAAACATAACCAAGTCTCACCCCGCCAAAATATTCTACAGTGTTTACCTTCGCAGAACTGTTTGTAGACCCCTCATCGCTCCGTTTTCGATCTGATTTTGCAGAGGTAGAAGATAGCTGCTGAAGAGAACAGAGACAGGGTTGCAATTCATATTGGTTTCTTATTATCTGCTGAGTAAAGAGAGGAAGATCAAGAGCCTATGCGGAAAGTGGTAGAAAGAACGTCAGAAATTTTACTAAAAATGACAATATACCAAATAAATGGCGCGATATGATTGGATCATCCTTTAATAATATCAAATTTTCATGCTTGCAACACAGCAATGAGATGCTAACCCTCCGCCATACTAGAAAATAGGGCGAAAACGTTACTAAAACAGGAACAACAACAATATTAGCTACTATAAGAGCAAAAACAAAAAATAACCTTACATTAGTCCCGACTGATTTTTGCTTTGAACTGTCCAGTTCTTTCGATCTCAGGTTCGTCAACAAACGCCTGTTTCGCTCCTTTCTCGATTTTAACCGTCTTTTTCTCGATAACTAAAAATCAATTTACAAGACATAATAGTCAATCTTTTGAATGAGATGTGCCTATAAACTCACTGTTTACGGTGGCTGTTGACTACATGCTTTATATGTAACAAAAAAGCTTTCTATCTTCGATTTGGACCTATCTAAATATTCTGTCGATTCAGCTTTAAATGTTTCTCCGATGTTTCTTAAAATTCTTGAAGACGGACCTGGATTTCAATGTTTCAACTAATTTCATGAAATTATATTTTATTGATAGTGTGCAAAAAGTAAACTATCTTGAACAATGATCTTGTTTCAAGATTACTTTTTGAAGTTCAACCTGCCTGTGTTTCTTAGTTTCTGCCTGATTTGAACTTCACGCGTTCTACGGTCCAGTTTTTTCATAGCAAAAACCCGTGTATAAAAAAACATTCAATGACGCATCCAGAGTCAAAATGATAAAATTTTTGTGGCATTAATTTACAAACTCATCCAAATCTACCAAGCCCGATAAAATGAACTTCGAAATTAAAAAATATCTAGATACTATTGACAGGAATACGACAGGAAGTCTCTTTGTATAAGGACCATAAAATTTTTGCTGAGGCTCGATGTTCTCACTTTCTTCCTACTTTTGACTCAAAATTCTGTAAAATTGCTCATATTTGACCAGTGACTTTTGCAAATATTTAAGACATTACATGAAGTATACAATTTTTGAGACATTCGGCCGGACTATTTTTGAACCTAAAGCAACAAATGCTGTTGTTTATTACCAGGCTCATTAGAATTATTTGGCAAAAGAATTTAGGTCGTTGAATTCATTTGAAATACATAGTAAGTAAAAAATCAATGTTGTCGCATTTTTATTAATTCCTCATCTGAGGCCGAGCATGTTCAAGCCATGTTCTTAATTTAATTCTTAATTAGTTAAGTTTGTTCTTAAAAATAGAGTGCAATATATTAAAACAATCTCACCTCTGGTACACTAGCATGCAAAAGCTGCATAGGCAGTCCGTCTGAAACTGAACTATCCGAACCACCAGAATCTGTCTCAATATCGGAAAGTAAGTCTAGATTATCTTCAATGTCGATTGCCTCAGGCTGAACTTCATCACCGGACGCCTTCAGTCGCTCAATTATGACCTTCTTGATGATGCCAACAATTTCTGATAGAATTTTGTGAAACTAGAAAGGTGGGGGTGTCATGGAAATTAACTGACCAAACTGACTCAAACTGTCTTGAGTAAAAGTGTCGAACAGTTGCAAACATTTTATTTAATTTTCCTCAGACACACGATATGGATTATGAGAATAAACAATGAAATTGAGGCATCAAATATATCAAATTCTCTATAAATATGAAGAACGATAGAATCAAAAACATAAAATCCCAAACAAATTACTGCTTAAAGACACACCTCCGACAAGAGAAAGATCTTTTAAGGCCACTTTCAAGCTAAAATTCTTATCTTGAGGAACAGAGAAATATCACAATGTTGTCGGAAAAAAAACGAAACTTCAAGAATTTGACAACCACTTGAAAAATTCGAGAAAAACTGCCTACCTTTGATCGATCAGGATCGTAGAAATCAAGCAGAGTATCACAGAATTCATATGCCATCGATTCAAAATCAGCGATTGTGAAATGATATCCTTTTCTTTTTCCAAGAGAACTGCCACAGAACGATGCCTTCGAAATTAATTTCAGAAATACGACGCTCTCGCGTGATACGGCAGAGAAATAGCACTAAATTTCAAAATTCTTTTCAGAGAGACCCCTTCCTTTGCTACAAAAAATGGGGGACTCTAATGAAGACGTATATTTCTAGTTTGTATAATAAACGCTCTATGAACTAAAGGAATGGATTTCCATGTTGCGATGGTATAAGACAAATTGAACGGATGAGAAGCAGATACAGCTGTGTTTCCTATGCTACATTGACAATAAACACGACTGTAAATTAATGATTTACCTCCATCGTAAAACTGTTCGAAATCCCCAAATTCCACATGAAGACTCTACCAGTACCTTCCTAAGATATAAGAAAAGTAAAACTTTAAAATGGATAAGATGATAAAAGAATTATGAATTAATTTTCACTGGAGAACTGAGAAAAGTGATAGCAAACAAGCGTAATATTGCGTAACATTTCAGTTCAATCGAGCAGGGAATTGCTATTCACGTGTGGGGAGAGGTACGAAAAACAAACAGGCAAACGAACAAAAGAGTAACGATAAAAACAATACAGAGAGTAACTACAGCAGTTATTTTCTCTTATGGGAGAATGAAGATAATTCACGTTGGCCAATAAATACAAATAAATAAAGAAGCGGTAAGCAGGCTGGCCTGTGCAAGTTATTTGTGATAAAGAAAAACCACTTGCTTTTACACACAATGAAGTCTAACTGAAATATTCTGAAAATCTAGAAAGCACTAAAAAAAAGAAAATCATATTGATTCTACTTCATGTAAAATGAAAATGGAATTGGAAAATTAAGATTATTTGAAGAAAAAATTAAATGGTCTTGCCTTGCTTTTCTGCACTTTGAATCGGCAGTGATTTAGGGAAAACTGAAGAAGAATCAAAAGAATGAGAAGATAAAAGAAAACTGGTTATACTTGCTAGAAAATTCCTGTCATTTGGGGTTTGGAAAAGAAGAAACCGATGAGAAAATCCTCGTAGTAGTACTGCAAATGCAGTTCACAGATAGAAAGAGTTATCATGTTGTTTGAAGAGCTAGCGGCATGGAAACTGTATATGGACATGTGAAATGAGATTCCAACAGAGAACATTCCTGTGACTGATGAAGGCAGACAATTCACTACTAAACCAGCAATCACCGTACAACTAGGGGATGTATAAAGGAGCTTTTAGACAACAGTAATAGAAGCTATGTAATGTAGCATAGCCCCAAAAATGTTTGAGACCTGGTCAGCTCTGTTTTCTCCTAACCTAGCTGACCAATCAGCATTCAAAATGGGCCTAAATGTAGCTGTGGAGCACGTGTGTGGAGAGAATCCTGCATGATGATTGGTCAGTTAGGTTGGAAGAAAATAGATCTGATCAGCCTTTTAAACATTTGGCGGATATGCTGTGTAACGCTCTATTTGATGTGTACTTGGAAGCTCTTTCTATTCTTCAACACTGTGAATTGTATAGCATGACCCTTCGTATATCAGTTATTAAATGGGGTGCTATCATATCTAACGAAGTGAAAAATGACAAGTATGACAAAAACATTCGCATTCACAAAACAGGTGCAATCTGATGATATTAATCTTCAATGCAACAGACCTTATCGGGCGAATTTTTGGCAAGCATTGCGGGAAAGACTCGTCCCCAGAATCTTCTCTGCTTCTCTTTCCTGCAAAGGTTACGAATAAGTTTGGCATTACAGCTAATTGCAGAATTAAGTGATTTAAAGACGCTTTCAATCGTGAAATTGGAAAAATTAACAAGTATATGACAATAACTGCAAAATAGGAAATATAAGAATTTATCGCTTAAATAACAAAAATGAATAATGGATAGTAGACCGACAATTTATACTTTAAGGAGTGTCAGTAGAAAGAGCACCTAGCGAAAATATAGCTAACCTTGCTCAATAAACAAGTTTTCTATTCTTAAATAACAAATGCTCAAATATGAATACACGCTGTCACATACCTATTTTCGCATCCGTATATGAAGATATTTTTCTTTCGGCTGTGTCCATGCAAATCACAGTACATGAGAATCTCTCTCTCTTCTTGAAGCCTGCATGGAAAGTAGTTGAAATGCCAGTTCATACACAAAGGATGTTTTTTAGCAAATCAAAACAAAACGGTAAGGATCTTCTCTGTTATCTGCTGCAAACTAAAAATACTGAATACTTGATCAGCACAAACAAAGCATGATACTCAGCTCACAGGTATAGAATATGGGTTTCAAAACATTTATCCAATATACTGATGAAAATTCTTCTAAAAATGCTAACATTGAAAGGAAAAAAGAGGCTCTTCGATATTGCCATGGTTTATCATCCATATATAATTCCTGGTAAGAGCAAAATAGCGCAGACAGAAGCACAAGCAAACATGAGATAGAAAGCGCGCAAGAGTTTGAGAAATGAATTATTTTTCTTTTAAATTTTGCTTCCTACTTTTTAACCATTGCTCTTGTATGCCAAATGGGTGGGAACGACTCTTTGAGAACTGTCTTGTAATTTCTGTTCAAATCTCTTCCAGCAAGCGAGCATCTGTAATTCCCAGCTATTACACCATCAGGGTTAAGCATCGGTATTATCTTGAAGATGAAATTCTCACGCAGAGTCTGCATTCAAAAGAAGATCATCAGGAAATACATTCACAACTGTTTATTCTATAACTTCACAAACATCTATTTATCATCAGAAGAGAATATACTTAAGTACCGGACAATAATATATAAGAGCACCTCAAACAAAACAGCTATACATTCAATATCTTCTTAAATTTTCATTTGTGCATTTAAGCAGGAAAGAAAAATTAAAGTACTAGGCGTGCGACGGTATACATGTTATAAAAACATAAAAATTCTTATAAGTTTTCTATTTACAATACAAAATACAAATCGAAATGAAACGGTTTAAGATTGACAAATCTGACGACATGTAAACCGCTGAATCACAATGATAAAACATCTATTGCTATTTATTGAGAGGCATTGCACCGTGTTGTAAAAGATTGCAGCAAAACGACAGACCTTTGCATCCGGTGAATTGCTGGTAAGGAAATCAAGAAATCCCTTCATCATCCAACTGGAGTTTGTCTCGCCTGGATGAACCCTGGCGGAAATCACAATAGCTTTCTTTATCTGCAGCAAGAAAGTAAACACAAGAGTGAGTTAAATTCAAAGAAAATTAATAGGGTCTATTGGGCTAATGTGAGTAACCCGGGGTAAAATGGGTAAACAATTCTGCAATTTAATGACTTATTGCCTCTCTTCCATACTTAATGTATGCGATTTCTTGTAGTGAAGTATTGTACCAAGTTAACAAAAGGGTACTTTGCCCTTTCATGGCTATGAGTCAATAAAAATGACGCAAATATTCATTTACTAACTTTACCCCGGGCTACCCATTCTACCCCAGAAGACCCTAAAATGAAGAGAGCCTGTACTTTTGATTCCACCTTCATCATCAACTGACCGTCAGTTGAAATTAAAACAATATAATCGTTACAAAAGTCTTGCTGTAACTTAAGTAACTTCTGCCTATATCCAAGTCCTGCCAGAAATAAAGAAATAAAGAATATCGCAAAGATATAAATCTCTACTTTACAGATACAGAAGGTTGGTATGAAATTAAGTGTGCTATTTTGAATACACTCACCTCAGCTTCGTTTCGCCTCTTTGCAGGTGCAGTGATGGTTAAGACATAAACATAATTCCCTGCTAGGGTTCTGCAGAGCACTCTCTGCTTGAGACATTTTGATCGAACGGGATCGCTTGCAAGCATACCCAGATAATCCTAAAACAAATGAAAGTCAATTCAAACCGATTCAAACATTCAGGGATTACACCAAAAAGATACATGTAAAATCTTGATATTACTGCAGATGATCCTGAAATAGATTACTGATGATCTCGAAAAGGTTTGAAGATTGCGGATAATCCTGAAACAGATTACTGATGATCTCGAAAAGGTTTGAAGATTGCGGATAATCCTGAAATAGATTACTGATGATCTCGAAAAGGTTTGAAGATTGCGGATAATCCTGAAATAGATTACTGATGATCTCGAAAAGGTTTGAAGATTGTGGATAATCCTGAAACAGATTACTGATGATCTCGAAAAGGTTTGAAGATTGCGGATAATCCTGAAATAGATTACTGATGATCTCGAAAAGGTTTGAAGATTGCGGATAATCCTGAAATAGATTACTGATGATCTCGAAAAGGTTTGAAGATTGCGGATAATCCTGAAATAGATTACTGATGATCTCGAAAAGGTCTGAAGATTGTGGATAATCCTCAAACAGATTACTGATGATCTCGAAAAGGTTTGAAGATTGCGGATAATCCTGAAATAGATTACTGATGATCTCGAAAAGGTCTGAAGATTGCGGATAATCCTGAAACAGATTACTGATGATCTCGAAAAGGTCTGAAGATTGTAGATAATCCTGAAAGATGTAGGTGGTAATCTACGAAAGGATGGCTAAAAAGTGCAAGCTAAAAGGCTATAAATGAGTTAAATATACAAATGACGTCTATCAAAAGTGTTCAAAGGTCACATCGTGAATTAAAAGGTAGAGTAGAGTATAGTTTTCAATAAACATGGGAAGCTTAAGTTTAAAAAGAACGAATAAATATGCTAGTTGATTTTTGATGTCAGGAAAAGGTAAACTGCTAAAAAACTAAAATATAATCTATGTAACTAATAGCTACAAAACGAGAAAATATAACAACGATGTCGAATTAAAGTATATAATGGGGAAAGAAAGACTAAAAACAATTAGCATACGTTGCAGTAAGAAAAAAATTTAATCTATATAAATGGGCGAATACTGATGTAAAAACTGCTAGAATTTTGTGTATCTAAATAAGTGACAAAACTCCTAAAAAAAGAACACAAAAATTAGCAAAGACACTAAAGATATTTTTCCAAGACACAAAAGATATTTTTTGAATAGTTGGAAAATTTAATGAAAATAGCTTAAAATGCGATAAATGTGTCCAAAAAACAGATAACCAAAGATACGAAAGAGAAAATTTTTAGTCGTTGGAAAATAACTTGCAAGGAAAATAGCTTGGAATGTAGTAAAATTGATGTATGTGACCTGTAAATCTGTGTACGTGTATGGGTAGCAATGGGCAAAGTAGCACGAGTCATTCTCGTTGGCAAATGAACAAGTCCAGCTCAGCGAATAATAGAACATTTCCTTGCCAGATATCCAATATCTATAATAATTAATGAAAGAAATAAAATGAACAAGGGGGTTAAAAATGTACTGTTCTATTATATGGGAGGCAAGTCTCTAATAGGGAAATGGTACAATGAATGGATGGCGTAGAAGCAATATACGCAGTAAAACGGAGGCTCCAATCCAAAGAGAAAGCTACAAGTCAGATTATATCAGATGATAAAATGCGCCCAAATGAGCTTTTAATATGTTATAAAAAGTAAATCAGAAAAACATTCGACTCTCTTGACAAAATATCACCCCATAACAGTCCAATGGGAAAGAGCATCATTGTCCTAATACAATGAATAAGTCACGACAATTCATCATGTCCGTCTTTCAATGTCCTTTAGGAACAAATGTAATAAAAGCTAGAATGAAACAATTAAAAAAAAAACAACTTGCCTAATGTCGTTACGATAGTATTTAATCTTTGTCCCAGTTCTGACCCAACCGATGCCTTTCTTTTCAGCATCGAGTTCAGAGTACAGCAGAGGTCGCATTCCATCGTTGTATAAACTGCCAGGCTTATAGAAGCATTTACAGTAACAGATTAAAACCTCATAATAAACTAAACAGCTTTCATAATATAACAAAATATCTATTTCTGAAGAATAATATCACACATTTGGCAGCAAGAAGATTAAATTTTTGCATTCCTCTTTTGTATTTCGAATTGGATCTCGAAACAAGGTCTAACGAGAAAGGTTTTGAAACTAGCTCTAGAGAAACTAATTCGATTAAATCTGTCGCCTATCCCTTAAAATTCTTCCTTTGAAAATTCACTCCAATGTTAAAAACTCAATCTTCCTTTTTTGCTTTTTTAATCTTTTCAACAACGAAATCTGGTTAGTTCCTCCAAGAAAGCCAAATTATGAAGATAGGTGACGAAGAGAAAATCAGTATGGCAAGAAAAGACGATTGGGCAAATTGGGAAATTTGTCAAATTGACAACATGAAAAAGAAAATTGTCATGTGAATAATGGGTTCTTTGATGTTCCTTCGAGAAATTTCTCTGAAAAAGTTCGTAGCACCATGAAACAATAAACAGTGCAAGAGACTGGATAAAGGAAAACTGGGACGAAAATAGGAATTTCCTCTGCCTTTTCGTCAAGGAAAAGTTCATCTCCAAATTTACCTTGATGAAATTCATGATAGTAAATCTATACTGGACGCCTGGTTTCGCATTTTGCACCATGAAATAGAACCACTGTGTGTGTTTACTTGTGTACATGTCAAAACGAAGCCACAACTCATAGTCGTATTCGCCTCTGCGTGGTAGAAAATGAAGACATGTCTGATTAATGATTCAAAAAATATATAACTGAAACCCCAAACAACCCATAACAACTCATTGCACATTCATTACACTTGCAAATTTAAAGTTTCAAATTACTGACATTTCTACTCCAAATATGGCTCATAGCACTCCTGTTTCAGCTATTTGGAACAAGAAAACAGGACAGAAAAAAAGAGACAGAGTGAAAAAGACAGGATGAACAGAAGAAAACAGGATGAAAAGAAGGAAACACGATGAAAAGAAAGACACACAATGAAAAGAAGAAAGAACCATGAAAAGAAGAAAACTAGGCGAAGAGAGGAATACAGGGTAAAATACAAAAGAGAAACAGACAGGAAAGTGTCCCAACGAAGTGACAAAATTTGCAGGCAAGGGAGTTCTTTGTAAAAGGGCTGATCTATGATCAACAGAGCAATCAAGTTTAATTGCATAATATTTGATTATTGCAATAATTTTCATCTGCAATCTACTACTATAAGCTTGGAATTAAGTGTCCTATTTATTGGGAAGTCGGAGTAGATTTGCCCCACATGGCAACGTGCTAGTAGTGTTTGCATGGTAACATGAGAAAGATATTGTTGAGTGTAAAAGTCTAACAGTTATTCGGATTTAAAAAAGTGCCCTATAGATACTGTTCTGAATATATTGTAGTTCAGTTCTACCTACATCTTAATCGCCTTCATGAGGTTTCCACTTTCAAATCGAGACTCAAACAAGAGAGTAGCATCATTTGGACCTTTCAGTTGATAATACGGCTTCACGGGGGTCGACTTTTTACTGCATTTTGATCTTGTAAACTAAAAGCAAATTGAACAGAAATCAATGTAAGGCAAAACCCCAAGAACTGCAAGCAAATATGACGTGAATACCAGGGACGTAGGAAGCATTTAAAAAGTGGGGGGGCAAGTTCTAGAAGGGGCACATTACCACGCCCATTTTGGGCTTCAAAGGGACACTTATGCATAGTTTGCTAAAAAGTGGGGGGCCATGGCCCCTCTGGCCCCCCGGTTCCTACGTCCCTATTGAATACTCAGTACAAGATACTAGACTTGTCAACCTCATCGCTTCACTCATTCCAGATGCACCCTAAAGAATTGCTATCATAGGGTCCCAGAAATAAAGAATTGAGAGCTCAAAACAAAGCATGACTGTTAAATTCGAATGCGCTTCATGTTGTTGTTGGTGCATCTCAAAATTAGGGAACAGCAAAAGTTCTAAACCCAGCCATGTTGAAACGAGGTTAAATTGTCCTGAATGTTCGGTTTTATGGCGTATTTGGGTACTTCCTCAATTGGCAGCTTCCAGCGCTCGGAGATTTAACACGAATTGGAGCTTTTCTTTCTTGCAACTGGGACGACAAACACAATTTCGCAAAAATTGTGAGATGTTTAAGAACGCCCAGGACTGCTGATAAGCGTCGTTCAGCGCCAATAAACCAAGCCAAAAATAGGCTCCTAGCTACATATTGCCCCATTCCCGCACTGTCAAACTAAACAGCTCAAGGCCAAGGCCCATTTCCACTTAACTCGGATTTCATATTTCGCACGCGAACTCACAATTCGCAGTCCTATTGCGAACGTTGTGTGATGTGCGAAATCCGAAAGTAAGTGGAAATGCATCTTCAATTGGGGAAAACGCAATAACTCACATATTTCATATTGACATCTGGCGAATTGTTGTAGACAACGTTTCCAAGGATTTGCGATGTCCTTGGCAGAGATGATGTGTCCATGTTTTGTGCTGCAATGAAAGTGAAAAGTCTTTATTAAATGATCGGGCATAAATAGTAGTGGATGTATTCTAAATTCAAGCATTGCTTCTTGCGCTAAAAGCGTATCTATTCACTCGGCCTTGCGTGACTTCGCAGATTGAGTAAAACACATCTGACAAAAAGTAGTACGCATTGATTAAAGCCTCGTTCCGAGAATCGATTTTAACCGATGTGAGACTTCTGGGAGAGCTCATTCAAACCGACATGTGAACTATAGTTTTAGGCGAAGGAGGCAAGGGGCTAAGGGTGCTGTTCCCCAGTTGGGTAGAATTCTATTTCATTCCGGAAATTCTTTGGAAATACGATGATTCTATTGCCGCAGCAACATGGACTCCAAGTTTCTGTCTGGCTGAGTTCTCTGGCCTCATATAAATTCTCCATACACACTCAGCAAATTAAGGTACAGGATTCTATAAACAATTGCCTTTTGTAGCTACATTTAGGCCAATTTGACAAATTTTACTACACTTCAAAAAACCTGCAGTTCAATACGGCTAGACAATAATATGGACTTGGAAAACTCTCATGCGTCCTGACAGATGTTCTATTTCATTTGTGAAGACAGATTTCAGCCCCAATGAAATAAAAGTCCTTCAGTGCGTATGACTGTAACTTGCTATGCGATACATAAACAGTTCAGTAATGCATTGCTTAAGTGAAGCATCATTATCTGGCACAAGAGGATTCTTCATACCTGGTTTGTAGAGAGCCTCTGGCTTCGAAGGAACATAGTGTATATGACAAGGTTTCTTCGCGATGAATTGCAACTCCACAGGCCTGAAAGAAAACTTTAGTCCTTGCAAACCATTACATGAAACAGAATAAGAGAAAAACCGTGCCTTGCAGGTCGTAGAATCTCTGGCTTCAAATCTACTCTTCCTGTCCTAGCTTCAAATGGAATGGTGTACCTGTCAAAATATACTTCTTGAAACATTGCCCGTGCAAATAATGCCTCGCCACAAAAGACAGTGATATAGTGTCTTTGAGGAGAAAATGCTACAACCAAAAATATCAAGTGTACAACATACCATCTTTGCGTCATTTGGGCAGAAAATTGATTACTCAATGCGTATAAATCCCTCGGTTTTTTAAGTCTTGTAATCTGTTGGAAAATAGAAGCCGGATTTTCAAATGAAAATAAGATAAAGTTTACATAGGAAAAATCAAAGCAAATGAGCCCTTTAAGATATAAAACAGCAATTTGCTCGAAATGACACAAAGTTTGGCAGCATGAAGTACAAAACTGATGATTATAAATCCCTGCCAGAAGTAATAAAGAAACTTCTTACCGTCGATGCATAAAGAAGATCCTTAGCTAACTAAAGGGTTCATATCAAACACAGTCGAAGAGATCATAAGAAGTTCTTGCTATAATACACACTATGGTTTTGATTACAGCTGTAGACTATGCAAGTTGTATGTTGATAAGTTAAGGCTTTTGTAGTTGAAATCTTTGATAGTATACTATCGTTTCTAATGTAGACTTAATTATTTTTATATATTTATATATATATAAATATTATATATATTCTTCTTCTTCTTCGAGTGCCATGTTAAAAGACGTTGGCAGCAAAGAGTTCTCTTTTTGTTGCTTTTCTAAAAAGTTCTACTGTGTTTTCACAGTTCGTCCACGTTACAAGTTGGTTTGTAAATAGCGTTCTCCTTCCTTCTCGTGCTCTCTTTCCTACAATTTTTTTGGTAACTGCAAGGTATTCTAATGGGCGAGTGGCCAAGTGGCTAGAGCGCTTGACTGCTGTGCGAAACATCGATGGTTCGAGCCGAACCCTCGGATCATAGTTGGGATGCTCGCTCACTGTTCACCCAGCAGCAAATGGGTACCTGGTGGCAACACTGGGGAAGTTAAAGGCGGCGAGGAAAGGAACTGGCCACCCTACCTCATTATGCCGATGGCTCAGGATAAGTGTCCTTCTAACGGGCACTCCCCCAACGTACGGAATCGTACATGGGACTCACCTTTACCTTTGCAAGGTATTCTAGTTTATCTTTCCTAATTATATGCCCGAGAAAGCAATTTGTCTTTTCACAATGTATAACATGGTGTTGCTTTTCTGAATTGTCTTATTCAGGACTTCTTCATAGGTGATCTTTTCTGTCCATTTCACTTTTTCCATTCTGCTCAGAAACCACATTTCAGCCGCTTTGACCTTCCTGATAACTGTCTTGTTTAAGGTCCAGTTTTCACTTCCATACAGAAATAGTGGTGTAATGTAGGGTTTTAAGATTCGGTATCTCAACTGGCATCTTGAGGGTTGTCAATACAGCTTTCATTTCTGTGAATGCGGTTGTGGCAACTGCAATCCTGTACTAAATGTTTACTGTGCTCTATGCATCAGATGTCATGATGCTTCCAAGATATTTAAATTGATTCACTTGCTTCAGAGCATTTCACCATTCAAACTTACTTTTATCTTAGGGGGCTGCTTTTTCTTGCTGGAGACCACTCCTTCAGTCTCTTGCACATTAATTTGCATACTATATATATATATATATATATATATATATATATATATATATATATATATATATATATATATATATATATATATATATATATATATATATATATATATATATATATATATATATATATATATATATATATATATATATAGTATGGAGGACGATATCGATTTTAATTGCCATGTAACTGAAATTACTTAAAAATACTAGTAGATACATATTCGGAAAAAGATTCAGCAATTTGATGTCAAGCATATCAACTAGCCTATCCAACGCACTATTACTACGAACATTGAGAACCAATCACTATGTATTTCAGGCTCAGTGGAGAAAGTCTAGAACAATAATTAAAGACTCAGCAGTTTCCTAACGAGAAATCCTATAAAAAGGTACGTTTATTTTTAAGGTTTAAAGCAAGCATACACGTCCAAATAAAACCGATGGAGCTATATTGATATATATATATATATATATATATATATATATATATATATATATATATATATATATATATATATATATATATATACAAAGCTGAGGAAAGAAGAACATCTGCAGGCTAAAGAGATTGTAGTGAGTAGTGACATCCTCAAGACTTACTATCAATTATGAAGTTTTTCCTATGAAAACAACGGGTGCATCGATCCTCGATCAAGCTGCACTACGGAAAGCAGAATCCACAAGTACCAGTTAAAATGGCAAATAAATCGACCGAATCCAAGGGCAAAGAATCTGACTAATCTGACTTACCATAGATTTCCTAAGAAAAGACTCACCGGAGCTCTCATTCAAAATCCCAACCTTACTCAAAGCTGAAGACTAGTGTTCTTAGTAATTATGATATGCAGAGGCCCTTGAAACTGAAAATTAAACCAAGATTAATTGCCCTGCAGAAAAACAAATTCCAAACGGTGGAAAAACTCCTAAATTTCTTGCACATATAATCCATAGCTGACCATGAAATTAAGCGATGAGGAGATGCATTGCGAAACGTGGAACATTGCGCAGAATTGATATCCCACAGCGCACTTTCAGCACAACGGCGTAAAAGCCAGGTTGAACAAAGGTCAAGGTTAGATATAATAAGATGGAAAGGGAAGGGCTATGAACATTATACCCTCTGTAATTATACGATATTCTGGCCGGGAAGAGCATCACCTTGGGGAAAGAGAATTTAGGAAATGAATGCAAATACAAAGAAGGTGTGATCGTCTTGTTAATATTCTGCGTCCAGTTCTGACCGGAAAACTACTATACTTGCAATAGACCAGCGAAGTCTGCTATCCTGTAAACAGGTATATCAAATCAAGAGCTTCTGGAGCCTGGATCGAGATGTACAAGTGCATGCGTCATTTGAAGAATCAAATCATTAATCGTTTCTTTGACTGAAAAGCAGCAGGAGCCAAAGAAGGAAAAGCAAACTAAACAAGACAAACAAAACTAAAATTAAAAAAACGGTGAGTCAATTTACCGACAGAGAGAGGATTTACGAGGAAGGAGACCGACAAACAACAGGCAACTGGTAAATAAGGGATAAGCATATAAGAATATGGAGGACATAACTGTTCACGAGAAAGTCCAGATTCAGATTCATTTGATAATAAAGAGTCAGATTCATTCGGAACTTCAGGTTCAGATTCAGTTTTCAGGTTTAAAAGAACATTAAGCAACTCGAGTAGCCTTCTAAATTAATCAAAGACAACAATCATAAAATTGGGTAGCGTATCTGAAAATTGCCGTCCCACAACTACCAGCACGTGTGCAAATTGTCTTAATCTGTTAAATTTACACTTTTAATCTGTTAACTATCTAGCGTATATGACTTTTCACGGTATAAATGTTATCCAACACGTCAGGCATATCCTAGGAAAAAAGCTACACACTTTGTGAAAAAATCACAAACATTACAAAAATCAATAACAAAAATTCACAAAAAATCACAAACAACACAAACATTTTTGCACACTTTTCTACGTGTCACACACCCGTCGGGTGTTATTTCATGCAATTCTCTTGCAAATACTTTGCAGCTAACTTTCTTGCAAGGAATTCAAAATAGAGAAGCAAAGCTGTATAATTTTCCTATAAAATAACAGCTCCTAGTAAGTCTATTTCAAAATGCCATCAGTAGAATTTCAGGTATTTATTGTAGCTCGATTCGAGAAGACTGTGAGTCCTCTACTTGACTGACGTCAGACTATTCTGTCAATTATTACAGTATCGGATACGTAGTCACATGACAAAAACAACCAATCACATACTTCAAGGCACTCTTTCTACTAAACCTTCACTTCACTTCGACGGGGGAAACACTGAAATTTAGCAAACTTTTCTAATAGGCCTTAATTAGACACGAAAAAGACAGGAAAATAAAAGGTGATTTCCCTTTAATCATGTCAAACAAAAAATAAACAGAACAATGCATTTGAAGGCAAATATTTTCCTTGTAGTTGAGGAAAAACTTCAAAAGAAGTTACCTGTCTTTTGCGTTAACAAAAGATTTTTTACGGGATTAAAACACTTTCGGTTTCATGATTATCTAAGTCTTCAGAAGATCGGCAAAGTTCTCAAGAATCAAAACTAAAATAATATCTGACTAATGCAACAGATTGTCACCATTATATCTCTACGCATGGAACATTCACACCTATCGCCGTGGTATATCAATCTACAGTTGTATCGGTCCAAACCCACATCAGTCAGGTACCTGAAACTACACGTATTTTTTTTTATAAGAAAAAAGTTTATAAGAAAATGAGGCTCAAATGGCCAAAATCTTAAGAAAATCCTAAGAAAATCACAAGACTCAAGTTCAAGAAAATGCTAAGAAAATTACAGTTCATCTTCTTTACATGCCAGAAATATATATTGGCTCATTTTTGCAAACTCCCGTACAAAGATCGAGACTTATGGTGGCCCAACAAATACAGAGTAGCCTGTTTTAGCCATTTTATTCCTGCAGAAGTTAAGAAAATCTTAAGAAAATCTCAGCCTCAAATTCGAGAAAAGTTAAGAAAATTGAGCCTCAGGAAAAAAAGTGTTTTTCTTATAAAAAAAACGTGTATATCAGTTCGAATTCATATCAGTGCGAAGCCATATCAACACGAACTTATATCAGTTAGAATTCATATCAGTGCGAAGCCATATCAGTCCGAGCCCGCATCAGTCCAAGCTCGTGTCAGTCCGAGCCCATATCAGTCCGAAGCTAAATCAGCCAACGACAACAGCAATGCTGAAGATGACGAGTGAAGGGGTCAATAGAATTTGATTGCTGGGGCAAAAAGCGTGTAACACTGTGGGAGCTTTGCCTTGTCACAAAAAATTAAGTTCCATACAAGAAAAAAGGTAGATGAGAAACTGCAATAAACTACTAGGAAATGTTACTATAAAAAACCTCTGCGGGGGAATGATAAGAGCTTTAAGATTGCAACAAACTGGGAATTCAGGATTCTAAACTCGTATTGAACAAAATAAATACATGTTTTATTAGTGTACAATCGTAGCTGAAAAGAAAAGCTCTTGGCGTGTACTAGCAAACTATAAGATTTGTTCACAGTTGAGCCTTAAGCTGGACCAAATTGAATATCAAAGGTGCCATTTTGTAAACCACACTCTTTATTCAACTAGGCGTTCTCATACTTAACGCAGATTGAAACACAAAAGGTATTTAACTGCAACTGGAACCGAAATCGCAAAGGCTCGTCACTAAACTGATTTCGAGGCTTGCGTGTTGAATGCATTATAATTTGAATGGGAAATAAAAAGTCAACAAACAGATGACGTCAGAAAGAGGATAAAAATTAAACGAGTCATTGAGATTGAAATTGAGACGCAGGGAAATACTGTTAGACTGTAAATTAAAACGGTGTAAGGGCAATAATTTCTAACTAAATTAATAAATATTTTATGAGAATAGGAAATTGCCTAACAGGATTTCAATATTTCCACTTCAAGAAAATTAAGCTAGGAAATTTAATACACCAAATGTAAAAAAGTTAATATTAACGAGATTGCAGAGGCAACGTTGGTGCAATGATAATTGAGTTTATGTTGCGGACAGTGGTCGTTCTATGAATGTAGATTGGATTCAGATCTCGATATGAAAGGAAACAGATTGGGAAATAAAAAACTGTTAATAAAAATAAAAAAATATCCTAGAGAATCGATGTTTCATGCCTAGATTACAGATATTTCTTGTAAATATCTATCTGAATGATGATGGTGAAATATCAAAAGAACTCACCACTTTGCCACTCGCTTCTTTTACAATAAGTTGAGTTGTTTTGAGTTGGTCCTCAAGCAATGTCCCCTCCGATGCTATGGGGAGAAAATGAGGTTATCGGTCATAGGATACAAGATTTTAACTATTGTAATTAAGGAAAGTTCTCTTCATAACAATCCTTTCAACTTATGAAGTATGTAATCGGTCACTGTTCTATTAAACGGTACTCTCAAAGAACTTAAAACCTTATCAGAATTTGTTTGCCAAAAGAGAATGTAGATAGTTGAGTGGACATGAATCAAATTGTGAATTGAACATCACATTGTTGATGTTTTTCTGTAATTTGCCATTCAAGGGTGAGCAATCTAGCCATCTTTATATATTTTAGACAAATGGAGCTTCAATATTCCTGTGAGCTGTGTGCTCTTATAAATGTGTTCTAATCTAAGTGTGTAGAAAAGTAGCTACAAGCATGCAAAAAGAAGAAGAAAAGGACAGAGAAAGACAACTGTTACAGTAGATGGTGTAATAAAAATACAGAGGCTAATAAGAAATGAAAAACAGAAGAAACCCGTTCAACACAAAACGGGTTTGACAAAAAGAGGGCAAGACCCTATTTACACATTGTTTCGAATCATTCGTTGATATGCTAGAAAACTGCCCAAGCGGTTTCACTTACATTGTACCGGTATAGCTTTTGATATGTACAACAAAACAGTTGCAATTCGACAAATCCAGGAATTTCGACAAAGTCAGGTTGCTATAGTTCGGCATATCTGGTTAAGACTAATCTAATGTAAGGTAGAACAGTCCTCCACTTTCGTAGCAACTACAAAAGTTGCATCGGTTAGTCGAACAAGTTTTGCATCGGGTCACCTGCATATATGTTAACTGGAAGCTGCTATGTGATCCAATACAGTTCAAACAGGGTCTGGCCAGCAGGTAACAAAAAAAATACGCATAGAAAGCAGAACTGACGCCAGTAGAACAACAGGGTTTTAAAGGCATTTCATAATAACAAAATATAAACAAAATAGAAGAAAAATACCAAAAAGTGAGAAACAAACACAGAAAAAGAGGCGATATTTGTATAATGGGAAAAAGAACAGACCAAATTGATCGAAACTGGCATAGGGACCGTAGGCTGTGTCATCATCATTATCATCATCATCATCATCATCATCATCATCAACATCATCATCATCATCATTATCATTATCATCATCAACGTATTCTGTCCTGCTTCCCTTAAATTCTCTGCTGTCTAGTCCATTGATCAACTGTGTCAACGTAACTTTGTTACTCATCCTGATCTTGCTATCTTTGGTCAGTGTGCATCTACAGTAAAACAGACAACAGAAAATGATACGGATGCATCACAACAAAACTTATTGGTTTGAGATCAATTGAAACTTTTCCCAAGAGAGCCAAACTGAGGAGAATTTTATATAGTTGCACGTGCTTTCCTAAAGGTTGTTGTTACTTACTGGTATAGAAACAGAATCAATGAACAGATACCTACGCAACCTCGATGATTCTCTTCACAGCATGCCTTCTCTAATCAGAAGGCCTTCATCTTCTTCGTGATATGCAGCAGAAAGTTTGTCTTAAAATAATAGTCTTAAATCATGCAAATACGGCCCTTTCTGGCAGTACAAAATGCCAGTGATACGCTAGAAAATTAGCGATTTGAAAACCAAATCTGATCAATTGAACAATGCAGCAGAGTTTCGGTTAAGAGAATATTGAATAATTCATCGCCGAATCGCCAAACTAGATCAAAGTGCTGATCATGTTTAAAAGAACGGGATTATGTATACCCAGTTTTAGGATGTATCAACTCCAGGTTGGTTTCAATGCTTAATCGAAAACCAAAAACAACGGGAACATAGAGAACAAACAAATCTAAGATTTTTAGTGAGGATTTCGGTGCAATATACATTGAATATCGTAATCGTTGCAAGAGAGGCAGAACTACTGAAGAGAAATCTATGCAAAGGAAATAGGTTTTTGCAAGTCTTTTGGCCCTTTCGATAAATCCTCAAAGCTGTCACCAGTGCGTTTGAGAATGAACATGAAGCCCAAGGATCAAAGCGAAAAATTTATCAACTTTTTAGGAGTAGAATACAGCAGATTCAAATACAAAATTAGGTTATTCTCTACCTTAGGCTGCAAAACGTGTTAATGGGCCATTGCACCAGATTAATAGCACGTGAGAATTCATTAAAAAAAGAGAGCAAAACTTCAAACTGAGTCAAGCAGTCAAATGCAACAAAAGAGAAAGAGATGTTTGAGTCTCTTGGATCCAATCAAATAACATCGGCTTCATACCCAGCAATTTAAAACTAGAATCCCATATTGCAAACGATCAACTTTCCAGATATATTCCTTCTGGAGACAGCTGGTTGTGAAGGAAGCCAGGCCCCAGTCCCAAGGAAAAATTCCAAAATAACTATCTTTATCACAGATGTTATCCGTACAATCATGGCTTTTAAGCAAAGAGGAAAACACAGAAATTAACCAAAGAGGAACATTTTCAAAACCACAGATTCAACAATGATATCAAAAAAGCACCATC
Source organism: Mastigias papua (assembly GCA_964019165.1). Classification (NCBI taxonomy): domain Eukaryota; kingdom Metazoa; phylum Cnidaria; class Scyphozoa; order Rhizostomeae; family Mastigiidae; genus Mastigias; species Mastigias papua. The sequence continues at coordinate 1,865,288 of OZ025280.1, read as the reverse complement.
AAGTTCCAAACCAAATCCTGAAAGATAAATTTATCATTGAATAGAAATGGCATATTTGTGGCTAGTTTTATGGGCATTCAGAATCATGTAATGTGCCTGTAGGCAACTGTTGTTAGTATAATCAAGATCTTGGTATAATTAGATGACAAAAACAGCATCAAGAATGAATGAAATAAGGAATAGTTTTATGGCAGAAGAATCTTTGATCCAATAAGTTAGAGACTATACAGATATTATGTGCCAAAAATGCAAAGAAGCAGACATAAAGTAAAATGACAAAATTGGGGGGGGGGGGGGGAGGTGGGAGTGTTGGTGACCTTAGGTTGTGAAACCTTGGACTTTTGTTCAAAGTCGGGATCAGGTTTGGCAGACTGGCATTTTCAAAACAATATGTCACATTTTGATACCTTTTCAAGTAGGTCTCATTTCACGCTTTCTCTTTGGAAATCTCTTAATTTTAGCATGATTTTTGCTTTTTTCCTATCTTATTGGCATATATTGTCAGCAATTAAAAATCATGTGCCATAAATTTGCAGCTGTAAAATAGAAGTAAAATATAGTTCTTCATAAGTTGAATATGATGACTTTCACATTACTTTCAAATCCTTGGGGAATCTCTTTCTTGTTCACACCCTATTTCATGCCATTTGGGATACTGACTTTACAAAATTTATTCCTGAGAATAAATGTAATTTTTCGACTTTGTTATTTGAAGCCAAAATTGACACTCCAGCATGGATACTGCCAATATATGGAAAGTTAATCAGTAGCAAAAGAAATGCTATAAAAACAACCTATACTCATACACATACTTGTAACTGTGCTACAGGCAAAAAGCTGTGAACTCATGAAATGCTCAAAGAAATGCTAAAAAACAAGTTGTGAACTCAAGAAAACCAGTTCTAAGTATTAAGCCAAATATCACCGGCTTTAGAGTAATGACTTGAGATAATTACAACAAAATAAATTCTATAAATGCCATCTGAGATTTCCAAGTCTTGTTGCTTGGCCTTGTTCTAGTTAACTAGACACTGCCCTAGACTTGCCTAACCTATTTTCCTACTCTAACCAAACCTGAGGTAAGCACGTTCATCAAAACTGCAGAATCCAAAACAATTCAGTTGAGAAATAGCCACATTCGAGGTTGTTTGAGTAAAATGAAATGTAAGTCTACAGTAAAATCAAAACATCTCGAAAGGGTAGGTATCGTATTTATAGGATCTTAAAATGGTAGGCAACAAAACTCAAACATGACCTAATCCAAAAAAGTCCTACCAACCCAAGATGCAGCAAAACTCGAGGTATTATCAAACTTATAAGCTACCTGCTGTCTTACCTTTCATTGACTTTTCAAGTACATAAGGTCTTTGCCCTCTGATCGTTTGTTCATTTTGAACCACCGATGTTTTCCCCTCGACCGTTATCTGGATTCCATTGCGCTACAGTCCCAAGAGAGGCTGATCAGAAATGGCCGATATTCACATGGTGATTCAAAACAACAAAACATACATTATTAATTAAGCTATCTAATCCATGGTTAATCTTCAATCGATTATAATTCAACGCATTCGGTTTGTAACTAAAGAGAAGTCCTACAAAGTAGCAGTCTGTGAAGCTGAATGAATTAAATGGGTATTGTTTGGCAAATAGGCTGATTAAACATTTGTATGCGATTTATTATATGTAACTCACACCGTCGCTTTGTCCAAATTACTTTTACTTATGTCCTGTAGAAACGAAGCAGCTGGTCCTGTGCACACGCCCTATTTGAACGTTAGTACGATGTCTTACAATATAAACAGCACATTTCTTACGGTGAACCAGTCTGACCGGATGACGAAACATTGTAAGGATGACTGCAAACAAAACCTTCCTAGTGTTAGGGGGATTTAAAAGTATCTCAAAAACTCTTTGCTGTAAGTTACTGCTATTGTTGGCTGAAAATTCGTTTGATTCCTTGATCATAAGGTCCACTTCCTCGGTGCTTCACCTATCTTTCAAGATTACAGCATATGCTTTTATGAACAATTAGCCAAAAGAGTTAGAACAGGATAGCCAGAGTGAAGTACTGTTCAAAATGCTACAGCACATTTGTCTGCATAAATGTAGTGAAAATATCAGTTCTTGCGCAGTCATTCACAGTGATCAGCAGAACTGTGCATGGAACTGAGGTTTTAGAACTAAACTGGCTGAAGAGGCTACCCGCAAAATGGAGGTTTCATGAAAGTGCTGCTAAGTAGGGTGGTCATGCAAAATGTAGCACAGTTTTCTTTTGGGAGAATCATTGAAAATTTCAAGTAATTGATACCACTTTTTGCGAGACAAGAAAATTACTATGAGAAATATGGCACAATAGGGAACATTGGCGACTACTAGTTTATCAGATTAAGTAACCTTGTATTTGAGTGAAAATGCGAGAAAATAACTGGCCCGGGCAGGATTCAAACTCGCGACGATACCACAGTCTATCGCGAGGATCAGTACCAAGACCAGGACAAGGGTATTTTTCTCTTTATAAACTTGCCAAATGGTAGGAGGCCCTATCATTTTTGCAACTCCCTGGATGATCCCGATGGGGCACTTAATTTTCTTAGGACAGACCATTCTCATCTCTGATGAGGACGCTTGCATACAGTTAAATGTTTTATGTGCATTTTGTTGTATTCAAAGTGTTTATATGGAGGACGTGACATTAGAGATCAGTGTCATGGACGTAGGAAGTATCTAAAAAGTGGGGGGCCAAGTCCTAAAGGGGCGCATTACCACACCCATTTTGGGCTTCAAAGGGGCACTTTTACATAGTTTGCTAAAAAGTGGGGGGGCATGGCGCCTCTGGCCCCCCGGTTCCTACGTCCCTATTCAGTGCGCGACACCACCACTGAGGAGGTACCCTCCTCAGTACCTGCAAGAGAGTGTACTCTGCCTCATTTTGATTTTGACTCCAAGCCATGTGAAATATGAACACCTGAGGTTTAAGAATGGCGGGAACGTTCGGGCTAAGTATGGAAGGTCAATGAAATGTGAGGCAGATTTAGTAGCTTTGTGATGTGGAATTGGATGCTATATATAGAAAAGTGTTGCTAGTGTTTGGTAAAACAAGATGGCCATGATATGTACGCGGTTTGATTCAAAGGCGGTCAGGACACTGAGTTGGGTTGGCTTAGGCCAAAGAATAGGGATTAGACGAAGTAGTAACATTGGTGTGCACCTCAGAAAGAAACACAAAGCGACTACAAGGCTTCTTAGGTGTCTACATACATCAAAGATGATAACCTGCCCGCACGTTTTACGACCGATGGTAAATTTGACATTTCCTTTTGTAAGAACCTCAGAATTTGATATACCGTCAAGAAGTTTGTATTGTACCAGTATTGTCGCTGCACGTACTTTTGTCAGATTTAGAGAAATGAGGATCAAGACAATAAGAAATCAAACAAGAACTATGCAAACACTACCAAATAACGTTAAAGCCCCCGGCGATCGAGACATAGAGAACCACTTAAGACGACTAAAAATTCCATTTAGAAATGGCTACACCAGCATTGTTGCGCCTTGCCCTACATGTAAAAGCCTGAACATTGAAGAGCCAGGAACGCGAGATACCAAGACATGGAACATGTTTATCAATAAGATGACTGGAAAGTTTATATGCAAGAAATGTGGTCAATCAGGGGTATGGAATGAAATCAAGGTATTTGTTGTGAGAGTTTTCCATATATAAAAAATGATTGATTAATAGATGGAGATGATTGATAAGTAGATGGATGGGTGAATGGAAGAATGAATGAATAAATGTATGGATGGAAGGAAGGAAGGGAGGGAGGGAGGATGGATGCATGGATGGATAGATTGTAGCATTCTTTGGAATCATATGGGGATAATCAGATTGCGTAGGTAGCAGAGTTTTTATCCATTTCAACAATGGTATTCGACTTTGGTTCAAAAAGTTTTTTCAAAGCTCTCTTTTTGGCAGTTTTTTGCCAAAAGTGGCATGTTTTTGATAATTATGTCATTGAGTTCTTTATGTCAGAAGAAATTGTTTAAATTTTTGTGATTTTGAACTGAAAATATGTTAAATTGTGACCTCATCTGGAAATCCCTATAGACTGGGCATGCCACAGATGTTGAGAAAGTTGTTAAGGATGGGCTGTGCCCTACTCTACCAACAAGCAAAAAGAACAATGCAAAACCCTTTGAAGACATCTTTAGCATATTTGAAAAAGGAAAGAAACTATCAGAAACAAGTCAATTTGAAAGAGAATTGATGCACAAAAGATTTGAAACTGAGGTGACTATTTTTAGAGTGATACTGCAGACTACTGTTGTTGATATTTGCACTGTTTTCCATCTTGATCTAGCCTCTTCTCTACTACTAAAGATCATATTCTATCACAAGGTTCTCTTTAAGAATATTGCATAACTTTAAAGCACCCATTGCTATCAAGCAGAATCTTCTTCATTCTCTGAGGACATTTGTTCCTTACAATATAGACAGTTTTGCTTGCATACTGGTATATTTACTTTATCTTTCCATCAGATCTTGAGCAACAAAACATTTGATGAGTTCAACATTAGAATCACTAAACATGAGGTGGGGTATTGAACTTTTTAATTTGTCTTCTTACCTGTCTCGCATCTTGCAAATGACCCCACTCCACTAATTATGGTGAGGTGTCCCAGTTGTATTTGTAAGAAATTATGACCTTTAAAGTCTTTGTGCAAAATTTGTATCTTTACCTTTCTTTTTGTTGAGTACTGTTCTGCTGGAGGCTAATTCATATGTTTAAAATTTACATATTGGATAACAAGTACCTTGTATTTTAGTTCCATGCAAGTGATGGCTCAAAATCACTTCAGATATGTTTGATAATACCTTGGTATGATATAACAAGCCAAAATGTTATTGGTGTCAAATTGCTTCCTTTGGAAAAGGATTTCTCTCCAAAAATATTGCCACGGTATGTACATAATTTGTCACTTTAAGACTTGCATGGTAATGTGAGCTTTTTGCCTGGCATTAATGATTTGAGTAGATTGGTATCATTATGTTGTTTTATTTGTTCCCTTCTTTTAGAAACCATTTGCTCTCTTTCTTTAGAAAGCATTCTGGAAGTCTGTTTGGTTCAAACTGTGAAAGCAAGACCTTTAGTCAGGTGGGTTTTAAAATATATTCATAATGAAGAAATTCAATCAAACACCTCAAAATATTTGTAATGGAAAGCAGGATGTTCATGAGCAAACTGCAAATCTTACTAGCTCTGCCTTTTCAGTTCCATATGAAAGGTACAGCAGTATAGCTGGTGCTCAGCAATCAAGAATGGAGTGGGAAAGTTAAACACATGTAGCTACCAGTGGACTACCCTCCCCCCCCCTGCTGTAGCTTTCACTTTATTGATGGACTTGTGGCCTAGGGCTACAGAAATGGAGATAGGCACCACCCTATGTGCCATTGATGTGGAAAGGACTTTGATTTTTTTGACTAGACATTTAATTTGTGACACTTAATTTTATCTCATATTCAATCGAAAATGTTTTCATATTTGTAGTTATTATGTACTTACTTTCAAAATTCAAGCACTACTGAGTGTTTATTGAAATACGTTTTGTCTGACACTCTTCAGAAAAGTGGCCAATGCAAGCATGAAAAGCTTTTAGGAAACTGTCAATGTAAACTTTTCGAAAGCAAATTTTCCCTCTTTGTGCCATCAGTTAGTATTTAGTTCTTGGTAATATTTATCACTGTTATATTGATAAAAATAGATGACTTTAAATGAAATTATAATTTGACTTATATTAATGTTAGTTATCTTTTTTATCCACCGTACTTAATGTAAATTCATAGTTTGATCTCTTTTGTGAAAACTTGTCTAGTATATATCTGACAATTTCAAATTGCCTACAGGTTATCTTGACCTCTTCAGAGTTTGATGCCATGGCCATTTCTCAAGCCACTGGCCTCAGTGCTGTTTCTTTACCGGCTGGCACATCTGTGCTGCCACCTGAGGTATAGATTTTGCAAGTTTTGCTGTTCTATAACTTTCTCCTATCAAGTGCACCTCTTTTCGTATAAGCACATAGACGCCCAAACTGCTGAGAAAAGTTAGCACTTCCTATCAACACCCCATGGTTGAGCATTCTTAGTAAGCGTTGTCCTTTTGGCTCAAACACTTAGAATGCATAGCTTTTGATCCTTTTGGCTCAAACGTAAGCTATGGAGAAAAAACTCATTTCAAGAGAAATGAACATGTTTAACACTACCCTATACCTTGTTCATATTTATTTTTGACAATTCTCTTATGGCAAGAATCATATGGCCATATTTCCGAGCAAATGATAGGCGCGATAGAAGCTGAACCAAAGCTAGAAGGAAGGTTAGGGAATTGAGTGCTCAGTTGCAATTGGAATGGCACTCATTGCACGAAACTAGTTATTGATATACTTATTTTATTTATTCCTCACATTTTTCCATGTAAAAATTAAGTTCTTTATTTGTGTTAGTATTCCGGTATGTTGGTTTTAATTAGTTATATAACTATTTCATTCTATACCAATGTTAAATAATTTTAAATGAAATGAAATGTTGTCTGTTCTACACTCACTGACCAATAACTAGCATTTACTCTCTAAAAGAGCTGCCTACGGTGTTGCTTCAATTTGCCTGTCTTCCAGCCAGGCCATCACACAGTTAGCTGTAGTCCGAAAGGGGCTGATATTGTGGCTTGAGAGTGCTCTACGTTCACCCTGCAAAATATGCTAATGTTTAGGAGTCTGTAAATTTGAGACATTAAATCTCATTTTGTAGGTTCTCATATGTTAACACTATCCCCATAAGAGAACCTTTACAGCATCCCGATACTTCGAAAATTTGGTTTGTTATATTCCTCGAGGCAGTAATTAGAACAGGACTCATAAAGGTATTACTTTTTCAGGTTCTACCACAATTGGAACAATTTGAGAAGATTGTTCTTTGGTTTGGAAATGATTCGCGTTCAAAACAAGCAATCAATCAATTTTCTAAAAAATTAGACATGGAGAGATGCTCATTTGTAAGGTACCTTTATCTAATTTAATATGCCATATTTTCTTGCTAATTGCACTCTTAGTCATTTTTCTAACATTGTTTCATCGTGAAATGCAAAGCTGAAATGGAATAAAATAATTTCAACTATACTATGGACAATGTTATTTTTTCTATGCTCGCTAAAATCTCGAGTTATTTTCTTCAGATGTTGATATTAGGTTTTCGTACATCTCACGTCGGAAACCTTAGATTCTGTTCTCTGTGGGTTTTTCTGCATTCCAACTGAATTACTAGGAAAGCTTTGGAAATTCTTGTTTTTCTTCCTCCTCACTTCCTCACTCTTTTTCCTCCTCCCTCTTCTCCCTGCTCTCTCTTCTCCCTGTTCTCTCTTCTCCCTGCTCTCTCTTCTCCCTGCTCTCTCTACTCCCTACTCTCTCTTCTCCCATTCCTTCCTTCTCCCTTCTCTTTCATCTCCCTCCTTTCTCCCTTGCCATCCATGCGCTCCTGTCTTCTATCTCCTCTCTCCTCCATGCCCAGTTCAATCTCTTCCCTTCTCTCTCATCCATGCCCTGTCCTCCCTCTTCCCTTGACATTCCACCCACCCCTTCCCTTTTTCCTTCCTGGCCTTTCATGTCCCCTCCCTCCTTGCTCATCTTTGAAGAGTATTTATGCTTTAGATTGTTAGAAAAAGACTCACCAAATGGAGCATTGGATGCGTTAAACAAGGCATGTATCATACTTTAAATATCTTTTGAAATTTTGCCTAATTTTCTTAAAACCGGAGCAATTTACCCTTAAAAGATTGTCCATTTATCACAAGATTTCAGATTTTCTTGCCTCAGCTTAGTTTTTAGGATAGTACATTTATAAGTTTTCTTAATTACATCGTTGTTTCTTTAAAGGGCTTAAATCTGAAGTCAATAATTTCGAAAGCGAAAAGCCTGAAACACAAAGAAATTCTTACTTTCAATCAGGTGCGTTTGGAAATTTTTGATATGTCTAAATAAGACTAATCAATTCATTCTTTAACTATGATATGATTCCGCAACGATTTTTAGGTAGTCAGCAAAACATCCCTTCTGTCCTCTTTCTTGCCTTATTGTGATGTCTTTCTTCTTCTTGTCATTCTCATTTGCTCTCTTCGCTTTTAATTCCAACTACATCATATTCGTTATGTCCTTGATTTCAACTATCACAAAGTAGTGTTGTTTCTTTATTTAGCATTCACTTGTGTTCTTATCTTGTGGCTTACAATCGCGAACATATTGTTTGCTTCTTTTCCATCTGGACTTCATGGTAGCTCCCTATCTGTTGTGGGCCTGTCTTCTCTCTGGGCAAAGCGATTATTATGGATTTACAGACTAGACCCTGGTGTTGAAACCGAAAAGGCAGAACTACAGTTCACTTGTTAGTTTATCTCATATTTTGTTTACATTTGAAATTCTAAGTTATTTTTTGATAGAAGTTTTAGAAATAACATCGTTTGTCAACGTCGCTATGGAGTTATCGTACGTAGAAATATGAAATCGTCGCTATGGATTTTGGTTTTTCTCATTATGCTTATTTCTTTTCATTGCTTTTAACATTTTGCTTGCAGCTTCGGGAAGATGTTCTTGGGGAATTTTTAAATGCGGATGAAGCAGCAGGTGTTAAGGTATGTCATGATGCATTATGGGTAGAATTGATTTTCAAGCACTTATCGCCATTGGTGAAAGTAGTAAGAAGTCGTTAACTTCAAGGGTGGACATTCTACTTCAGTCTGCTAGTAAGCCAGTTGGTGAGCCGGTTAGCCAGCCAGTTAGTGAGCCTGTTAGCCAGCCAGTTAGGCAGCGTATTTGCCAGCCAATTAGCCAGCCATTAGACGGTCAATTAGCCTGCCTGTTAGCTAGCTATCAGGTCAATCAACCGTCTGCTTAGGAGAATTTTCAAAAGTTTTGTTTGTTTCTGACACCCAGAAAATGCCAAAACCTTTCAATTGGTGAACGATAAAGTGTCGGGGTTACACGTTTTTTTTATAAGAAAAAGACTTTTCCTGAGGCTCAATTTTCTTAACTTTTCACGAATTTGAGGCTGAGATTTTCTTAAGATGTTCTTAACTTCTGAAGGAAAAGGCTGGCTGAAACAGGCTACTCTGTATTTGTTGGGCCACCATAAGTCTCGATCTTTGTACGAGTGTTTGCAAAAATGAGCCAATATAAATTTCTGGCATGTAAAGAAGATGAACTTTGATTTTCTTAGCATTTTCATGAACTTGAGCCTTGTGATTTTCTTAGGATTTTCTTAAGATTTTGGCCATTTGAGCCTCATTTTCTTATAAACTTTTTCTTATAAAAAAGCGTGTATTTTATTTATCGTAAAATATCAGTATTCCTTCTTTGGTGCTTTGAATTTTTTTAACACTTGGAGAGTAGCTGAGTTCTTTGACGAGACTTCAAGTTCTCTTCTGTGTTTCTCTTATTCCCAGCCATATGTGCTATGGGCAGCATTCTCTTTGATAAATGACTTTCAAATTAGCCTTAAGTTGCTATCCGACGTCAGATTTAATTTTTTTACTTTGGTTAAGTTTTTGTTGTTTGCAGTGGAAGAGATTTCCTGGATTGTCATCATTGTTAAAGGGTCACCGTCGTGGTGAGCTGACAATCTTAACTGGGCAAACAGGGACAGGGAAAACGACGTTACTCAGTGAGATGTCATTGGATCTATGTGGCCAAGGAGTGAGTTGGCTTTTTCACAGCAATTTCTTTTATTTCCAAGGCACTTTTTTGATTTTTATGCCTATTTTATTTTCGTATCTTTTTCATTATAATTGTGTCATTAGTGTTGGATTTTATCTTTAATTTTATAGATTAATACATTATGGGGAAGCTTTGAGATTAAAAATGTCCGTCTTGTCAAAGCTATGATGTGCCAGTATTCCGGGTAAGTATAACTTCTTTTTTTTTATATATAAATATATATAACTTGAAATATTAAAATAAAATAAAAATACAATATCATACTTTGTTTGCACCACATACAGCCGGAAAGGACTCTGAGTCATCTGGTCCCAGCTGCATGTGGGGCTTACTATTTAGCATATGTACATCAAAATAAGAAAAGGTCATCTCACATCAGATGTCCCTTGATTAACAATTATTTAGTATAACTTCTCATATCCTCATTGTTTCTCTGATATTAGGAGTGTGTATAACTTCTTCTTTCCACATTGTTTCCCTTGTATTCCCAGTATGGAAACCTTTCCTGATCAGGATTGTTACTCTGGTTTTCAACCATACCTTTGTAGAACGCAGCTAATGAAAGTGAACAAATCAGTCAATCTACCAATCAAATAATCACTCTGTCAATCAATCAATCAATCAATCAATCAATCAATCAATCAATCAATCTGTTACTGAGTATGTTTGATATTAGATAAATTAAAAAGTCTTTTTAACTACCAGTTGTGTACGTTTATTAGGAATTTCGTCTAAGGCGCTTTTCTTGTACTTAACAATCCTTACACATATACTTTTGTTTAGATTTTGTTAATCTACATGACGATTCTTTACATAACCTTAGGATGTATTTGATTTTCAATATTCATTCAGGAGTTCTATAGTGACCACTAGGAAAGTCAAGACCACTGATAGACCTGAAATGTTCTTGTGTAGGAGTTTGGTTTCATAGACTGCTAGAAGAGAATCGATCTTTCTTTCTTCCGAAAATTGGTGCAGCCCCTTTCTTTTTTATAGTTTAAGTCTTGAGACATCAATCAGCCAGTTCAATTATTGGGCTGATAAATTCGACAATCTTCCGTTGTATTTCATGAGCTACTTTGGAGCACACAATTTGACCACAGTTCTAGAGGTATTTCCCTCATATATATATATATATATATATATATATATATATATATATATATATATATATATATATATATATATATATATATATATATATATATATATATATATATATATATATATATATATATATATATATATATATATATATATATATATATATTTATATATATTTATATATATATGTATGTATATTTGTATATTTGAAGTATACCTTCTTTTATCGTAGACCTCTCGATTGATATCTTCTTCAGTACTCAGTTCTTCAGTGTATATATATATATATATATATATATATATATATATATATATATGTTTGTATGTATGCATATATATGTCCATTTATATGCTTGATATAGCTGCATGTAGCAAATTGATTTATAATGGATAATACAAGAGATGATAGCATGATTTAGAACCTTTGTCTGGAACTAAAGGAGATGAAAGAGAAGAAGACAATTTGTAAGTAAAAATAAATAAAAACAGTAAATAAAAATCATCAGTATCAATATTTTTTACAAATCATATGATTTCGTCATTGCAGACAATGAGTCATGCTGCTTATGTTTATGACATTGAACACATCATCCTTGACAACCTACAATTCATGATGTCGTCATCATCGTCTGGGAGGTACGTATTTGATGCCTCCTCGTAGTCTTTCGTTATCAAACGGATCATCTATATGAGGCAGATTTTTCATAAGAGGTGCATTCAACTAGGTTAGAATTCCGACCTTGCTTTCGCCTACCTAAATTAAATTTCACAGGGACAACACGAGACTGGCGACTTTCTTGTAACACAGCACCACTACTTGCTGGTTTGTGATTTTCCTATTAAAGCAACTTTTCCTTCTCTAAAGCCTGTGTGTTAAGTTAAGAAGAACACTTGCATACCATTTTCATTACTACGAAATTACGCATACAACTGTGTGTTAACTTTCCGTTGTATTGCAAGGGAAATACTTGTCGGTTCCGTCAAGAGTAAGTTTTAAAAACCCCACAAACATCTGCTGAAAGTTGTGATTTCTGCTATATAGCAGCCTTAAGATTTTAGGTCTTTTCCCCTGTTTCCTATCGCGTGGAGCGCTTTGGCTTCATTTGGGGATATTTGCCATGCAAAGTTCAAAGCCGGAGTTGCTTTGGTGGCAGCCATTTATCTACTTAGACTAGGCTAAATTAGATTGAGCAGAATGGACCTGGGCTGGAGTGGACATTGCTGGGTTGGGCCGGGCTGGGCTGGGTGGACTGGACTGGACTGGACTGGACTGGATTGGATTAGGTTGAGCTGCACTAGGTTGTGCTGGGGGTATTCTAGCTGGTAAAAAGCAAAGTGTTCCCTCATGACTTGCATCATACTAGTGCCAAACTAATACCATCATGGTATCTGTGAGCATTCGAATGTGTTTGAACACATGAGCTGTCTCGTGAACTCGGTTAGTGTCCATTTTTGACCGATGATCATTTTTAGCCTCGTTTAGCAGCTTAAGAATAAGCTTGTCGTATATTTTGCTGTATAGATACGAGAGTCCCGGTGTTTGGCAAAGCACGTTACGATATGATCTTGTGTTTATGCAGCTCGCCCGTTCTAATTGCTCACGCATCTTTTAGGTTTGCAGACCGCTTCTCCGCAATGGACCACGCAATCGCCGCTCTACGTAATTTTGCATCAAGTGCGAATGTGCATGTTACGCTGGTGATTCATCCCAGAAAGGTATGACGTCTTAGGCACTCCTTTGTCATATGAATATTTTATTGGTACTACAGATTTCACTAATGCAAGAAAGAGTGGTACTTTTTACGAAATACTGAAATACTGAAAGCTCATAGTAGTGAAGTCCTTTTTTCAAATGAATGACGAGTTTTTAGCGCTTGTCTATTGTGAATCCGACTGTAGGATAAGATATCAAATTCCATCACCTGTATAATGTATAGCTGAATATTATCCCCTCATTAAAGTGTCTTAATCTAATAAGTTCTTACCCTTCTGCTTTGATGGATTTGATTTTTGATGATCCTGATTGCTCTGTTTTGTCCAAATGGCAACGAATGGTTGTAGATATGGATACTCTTCTCGGATATAGCAATGTACTAGGTTCAGAACCAAGTTATGATGCACCTGAAATACTCTAATGCACGGTTGTGACCTGACAGTACCTGATTCATTTTTCCCACCCCATTCGCTATCATCCAATAAGCGCTTAGCGCTTTTGTTATACAACGAACCGCTATATGGCGAACCTACTTGTCGAAGTCCAAAATCTCAAGGAGCTTGTTCTACTAAGTACAAAATCCCTAAGGAAATTTTTGATAGGTCGGTAACTGGTGAAAGTGGTACCCTTTTTATTTGGCGTAAAAGGAAAAGAGAGTGTAAGAACATTTCTGCCCGAAAGCTGATGAAGATCTAAAGAAAGCTATTCTCAACCGAATTGCCAATACAGCTAATAACGCTTTTTTATTAGTAAAAAAATTAGGATTTAAGAAAATAGGCGAAAAGCTAAATGGAAGGATTGCACCTTTCCAAATTTGCGCTGAAAATAGAAACAATTTAGCAACAATTCTGCCGTAAAACAGAAGACAATTTAGCAACAACCAGCCTCAACCAACGTTTGCTGATTTGTATATATCAAAGCCAATGTGTTGATGGAAATATGATTTTATGAATAACCCACATACATGATTTGCAGGAAAACCAGGATTCCGAATTGCAAACGGCATCAATTTTCGGTACTGCAAAGGCCAGTCAAGAAGCAGACAACATTATAATTTTACAAGATACACCTGGAAGACTTTCAAGACGTTATTTGCAGGTGAAGTGTGTTGTTGTGTGTCTTATTTATGATTGATTGGCTTTCTTCTGAGGATATGTAATAAGTTATAGAACCTGTTGTCTGAACATAAGTTATAGAACCTGTTGTCTGAATATAAGTTATAGAAACTGTTTCACCCTATGGAAAGGGAAATAGATTCATGGCTGTTTGGGATAGGAATTAGTAAATGATATAATGTGATCAGTTTTAGTTTATTTCCGTGATTCCATTTTAATCATCAGCAGCATTAAGATAGTCATAATCGTCATTTCCTAATGTTAACAACTCTTCCCAACGATCAGGTGTTTTCGATGGTTTTAGCTTCAAGCTTGAAAATAAGTTGGAATAGACATCTGAGTATCATGACGAAATTTCCAGTTTGAAGGAAAGATGAATACCTGTTTATAAACTGCAGGGAAATGAGATTGATTCCTTGATGAATAGTACTATGTTAGTTTTTCTTTCCATTTGTCTCCTTTCCATTTACATTCTATCTTGTCTGGCATGCATAGACTTTGTCACCATTTTGAAAAGGGCAGATTGTTTGTTCAGTTGAAGTTCTAGAATGGGAATTGTTGCTATAATGAGCTTGACACAATTTGACATAACAAACAGTCCTAAGGCTGCATAGCAGATGCTGTCATTCATTCTACAATTCATGATTTCTATAATATCCTGAATGGTTGCTTCATTATAGTAAGGACCTGTTGAGCTTGACACAATTTGACATAACAAACAGTCCTAAGACTGCATAACAGATGCTCTCATTCATTCGCCAATGCAGGATTTCTATGATATCCTAAATGGTTCCTTCATTATAGTAAGGACCTGTTGTATCCTATTTCCATAGGCCAAATTCTCATTAGATATTGCCCCCAGAAGACATCCGTACCCAGGCTATTTTTGGAGGTGTTTATGCTATGCCTGGTGGGGTGGGAATCCCAATGAGGACTCCTCGTACCATGGATAATAAAAGTGCTTATATCAAGTAACTGTATGTGAATCCACCTGGTGTAATTTTAACGCACAGTCTATCTCGTGTTAATTTGATTGCGCTCCTATTGATTGTGTATGCATTCCATCTAATCGAGTGCAAGTTGTGTTTCGCCCATGGAGTATGAAAAATAGGTCAGATGCAAATGAGTACTGGTCTGGCCTATTGTGATGGCCAGCTCTGTCCATGGTGTTTAGGTCCTTTGTTAGTATAATAGGATTCTAAAAATGTATTGCAGATTTTATGATACAACGCATTGCAACTGCATACAATTCATTTCAATGTAATGTAATTCAATTACCATAAAATTCACTGAATATTCTCCTGCAGGTAACTAAAAACCGCTTCGATGGTGCAGTCGGTAAAGTACCTCTTCAATTCAATAGAGACTCTCTTTGCATGTCGGGATTCTACAGAGACTTAAGGACAGGCAAGGAGAGATTTATGACACCAAACTCTCAAGGTAATGCTTTAGAAAAGCGAGATTTTGTAGAAAGCTAAAAAATGTATGGATTTAATTTTTTATAGAATTTGCTCGAACATTTTTTGCATTTGAGAATTAGGAATTAAATGGATCGGGTTTGTTAAGTATATTATCTTTCTGATTCTTCTTTGCTATCTATAGCTGAATAGAAGTGATATTCGTGTAGGTCCCATTCCTTTCCTGTTTATGCCTAGTTTTTCTTTCTACTTGCCTGTCTTTCTTTCGTTCGTTGGTTCTTTCTTTCGTTCTTTCTTTCGTTCTTTCTTTCCTTCTTTTTTCCCTTCTGTCTACCTTGCTGTATATGCACATTCACTTTCCAATTATGCTTCGAGAGTGCACTTTTGCAAACTATACCTTTTGCAAATACTAAAGTGTGGTTATAATGACAGTTTTTTCTTGATAGAAGACCTTTTCACACTCTGCAATGTCATTATGAGTGCAAGATCTTTTTGAGCAGGAGACTGTTTTGAGACGATAACTTTTTTTAGAGATAGGTCCTTCACTATAGCACGAAAAAGCGGAAACATTATTTTAGCATACTATAGCATAGAAACATTTTAGTATGCTAAAATAATTTTTAGCATAGAAACATTTTAGTATGCTAAAATAATGTTTCCGCTTTTTCGTGCTATAGTGAAGTTCTGTAGTACCAACAGAGTTTTCAGATAGGTCCTTCTCAAACTAGACTCCGTAAAGTGCTCTATGCAATCCATTTCCTTATCAGATATCAGTAATGTGATGGGGAATCAGCTCGGAAAGATAATTTGTTATCTTTAGGCCTCCAGAGTCATGATAAAGTCGTAATGGGTAATAGGCTAAAGCTTTCTAGAATTGTTTTTCCCATCTAGGTTTACCTTGCACTTTTATCGCTTGTAAAATGTGGACCACAGCCTTGCGTGCTTTGTTTGATTTGCAAAGAGTGGAGAAGATAACATATTCGATATTTTACCTCTTCTTCCCTGTCATTAAGCCTCTTAAGTGAGTGACAGAGAACTTCGAAGCGTATCTTATCGAAGTTTTCTTTCTTGGGCTCATGAGCTGGAATAGTCTGTTGTGGCAGATTTTTAAGATTTCAACATTGTCAAATTAGCTTATATCGTTGTCACACGAGAGATTCTATTTGTTACCTCGACATATCAGCCGTTCTCACAGAAGTTTTCTTTGCCTACCCTTTTCAAACTGCGTACATTGATCATTGAGTGCGCACAACTTCAAAATCAGACAGTCTGTTAGAAGAAACACTGAATCCGCCGTTTTGTTTTGGCCTAGTAACAGGCTTTGAGATTAGTTAGCATGCTCTATCTGTCATGATGCATTGTTCTTCATCTCTTTCACAAACTGCTCAGGACAGTTTTCTCACTTGCTTCAGTATCTATAACATCTCTAGTAGTATCAATTTTTTAGGTTACTTTTTGGTTGCCCAAGCCATGACGTTATCCCCATAGACACATCGATTGCTTTAACAAGTATGATATTTTCCATATCAACCCTGTAAAATAAGGCAAGGAAAAGTCTAAGTATGTACTTTGTATCGAAAAGCTATCATTGTAACCAGATTTTCGGTGACTTTGCAACTGTATCGCGGCTTACCACGCAGGTACAGTATCTTGTTGACCAATAACTGGGCATGTGATTTCCTCGAGGTCTGTGTGGGACGTAAAATGCCAGTTTGTTTTTTTAATTTACTCGCAAAAGTATCTGCTAAAACCATCAAGTCACGGTGTTTCTTCCTTTCAAATGATTTCATATTAAAAATTACTATACAGGTAATAAGTTAATACGGGATCAAATGCCCTGTCTGACTCTTCGTAATCTGAGGCTCTTTAGAAGATCAGTGAGTTTGTCTAACGCAGGCCCCGAAAGGTACGCAACTTTGGGAATGTCAACATCCTAGAGACGGGGGCACATACCTGTACCAATTTATCACGTGGTGCACCAATGGATGGATTATACAGTTAAAAGGTCGTTGCTGCACAGTTTCTGCAGATTTATTTTCTAATCGAAGATAAAATGAGTCATCACTGTATATACTTAGACCTGAATTTCGCAATCGCCCCAGCTTTCAACCATCGTTATCTTTAACATTTTAACATATAGGCAGTATATGTTAATCATCATATTACAAGGTTTAATAACCATCAATTCACTTTCAGGAGTACAGTCAGGTGAATCATAATCATCTCTATCATCATACTCATCTTTTTTCTATATATATTATTTTTTTATTCACCTGATATCTAATATACCATGTTCGCCAGTTATATACTGCTTGGTTATGTGAGGTGATTGATTGTATGATAGTCAATATTTGTTTCATGATTGAATTTCAAAAAATTATTAGTATTATATATCATATAATAATGACATATAGTACATATAATATATAATGTATATAGGAAAAGTTTAAAGTATTCAAAATTAGCTTCATATCTGAGAAGTCAGTCCATATCTGTCACTTTTGTTAATCTCTCCATGAGCTCTCAAGGCATATTTGCAAATTCATGTCTTTCATTTTTTTGATATGTGCGACTCCCTCTTCATTGACAAATACCACAGACGCTTTCTAGTTTCGAAGTTTTCTGCAATCTCAATTCGTACCACCTACTAAATCTTCTGTTGTAGAGGTAAAACATGGACAAACCCTGACCTATATTACTTTTAAGTGTTTTGTTTGTCTGTTTTTTTCTCGTTTTGAGTTGTCATTCGTATACTATGCTTGTTGTTTATCTTTTCCATTGTAAAGTAATCCAAGTTAGCCAATTACATTTTGCCTTGTAAAGGTGAGATTTGTAATTGTAGTTTAATTGAATACAATCAGCAAATTACGTTATTTGTTTATGTTTAT
Source organism: Mastigias papua (assembly GCA_964019165.1). Classification (NCBI taxonomy): domain Eukaryota; kingdom Metazoa; phylum Cnidaria; class Scyphozoa; order Rhizostomeae; family Mastigiidae; genus Mastigias; species Mastigias papua. The sequence continues at coordinate 1,847,293 of OZ025280.1, read as the reverse complement.
TTGGCTAACCTGACAACCAGCAGTACGTTCCCTACTTTAACGAGACGTATAATTTATTCAATTAATACGCTATAAAGATGTGAAGTTTCAAAAAATGTTATTTATTGCTATTAGTTTATATAAACAAAAGTCCCAGAAAATTGAGTTTTAAATACAATCGCGGCCAGACTTATCATGATCATGATTATTATAAATAATATTTATTATAATCATCATCCCATCATAATCATCATTCGCTTCTTCTTCTTCTTCTTCTTTCATGTTATGCCCCGAACGGGGCCTAAGACTGATTCTGGGGCCGGTGGATCGCCTGTCAAGTGTTTAAGAGGAGATTGAGTTGGCTATACTCCGTCAATTCTGCTACCCAAACAGTTACTTGGGAGGACTGCAACCTGAGCTGTTGAGCTTGATTCTGACTGACGAGCCTTTTTGGGCAGTTTGTCACAGGTCATCAACATTTGCCACAGTTCTGAATCTCTGCAAAATGCATTGCTATCAGCTTACGGGTATTGTCGCTCTGTGCCCGATCACCACCTCGAGGAGGTTTCCGACCATGCACTAGCCACCATCATCATCATTTTGATAATCATAATCATTAGTAATCATTAATTATCATAATGCAAATTATGCATCATAATCACCACTGTTCATAATCATATTCAACATTATCATGAAAACCAACACCATAGTCATCCCGATCATCATCAACAGTGTCACTGAAATCAACCCGATCATCATAACGAAACTTCCTCAGCTAAAGGGAAGGAGACAGCCCATACGGTCGAATCTGTGTTGTTTCTGAAAATTGATCCTTTGTATCATACTTAGCCTTCAAATGCAAAGTCGTGTCTCTTTTGTTTTTGTTTGGAGAATTAACCACTACTGTCCCCCTGTCTTTTCTTGCCTTGGCATGCTATTGCATGCACTGTCGTTCTTTGTATGAACAGTTTCAAAGATCAAATACAGATGATGTCTTCAGTATCCACCTATTTGTTCTCTACCAATATAATTAACGATTGAGAAGGTCTAGTCCAAGGTTACCCTTTTCAAAGACAGAGGTCATGGTCTTTGTCCTGAGAGATTTACCAGCTTCTTCTTGGCAGATATCCGGCGGCGCGACTACGCAACTCGCATAGCTTTTTTCTGTCCGGCGGTTCTTGAATGACAGCTTACAAGTGTAACGGTATGAAAATAAATTGTTGTACACACTTTTTGTCAGAGCGCCTTGTTGAGTCTCGGTTTAGCATGGCGTTGCTGGGGGGGGGCTGGCGGGCTTTATTCCCCCCACTTTGCTAGCAGTCTTGCTAGCATTTGTCAAGCAACATTATTGACTTTGTGGTCCCCGGCCAATTTTTATTTGGTTGCGCCGTGCCTGTCGATATTCTCGTTGTACACCTGTTAACTTCGACTTAATCGTAACGCAAATGTTACGCCAGGAAGAGAGCGAGAGAGATGTTTGTTGCGATTTCATCCCATAAGACAAAGGAAAGCAAAACGAATACAGAACGCCAGATATGATTTTATTGATAACACAGAAGGGCAAGTCTGCATGGGGACGCAATATGCGTGAATTTCTTGTACGAATAGCGAGAAGGGTCATTCTTATATTTCAGAGACTTTTGAGTCTATGTACTTGAGTACACTGTGTATCTATTGGAAAAGTATTTGCATGCTCAGTGCATATTTCATACAATATGATACAATATGATACAATATGATTCAACACGTGCAACACAATAGCAGTACGATACAGTGCGTTAAGTTCCATTGCTATGGAACAAATTCAACTTTAAGGGCGATAGGATATGAAGCGGTTGCCAGAGAACTTGGCTTGTGTTTTGTGATTTCCCTTTCATTTAAGAGATTTATTCGAAGAAACATTTTGCTAATGTAGGACTAAAAGGCAAACGTGAAAGGCCCCTCTTGACAACCTGAGCGGAATTGCCAACTCACCTCCATAAGCTTTTACTTCACTACCCTGCACAGTTCATTTACAAGCTAATGGGTTAATACAGGTAGGGAGTGCCTGTTAGAGAGGACACCTGGAAGAGTGAAGATGTAAGTGAATCTATTTGCTCACAGCATTTACATCTTGGTGGACATCTCTTGAAGCATGCTTCAAACCAGGGACCTGCGGCACAAAACACGAGCACTCTTGCCAGCCGACTTCTCACTCACATAGCCTATTTAATGTTACCTTTGGCAGATTACAGATAACACAAGAGTTTTAATTCCGATGATATGAAAACCAATACAGTGACTCAGAATTGCAAGGTGAACTATCGACTTGTAAGAAACGTATTGGCTGGCGTGTTACCCTTTGAGCCGTGCTCTAATCATTTGCTTGTTTCGCTTTCATTTTGTCAAGGCGATTACGCGCTGTTTTTTCAACAGCCCTGAATGGGATTTTCCGAGAAATAATGCAAAAATCTCTTCCTGGTGTCTTTCAATCGGGCTTTCTCCAAAACCAATTAACAGTGGGATTACTGCTGGCTAGGCACATAGTCCGGCCATCACTACCACGTCTACTTCTGTTGTACCAAATTCCCTAGCAATTGAGACGATGTAGCAGTTTAACATGACGGTGTGCCAATTCTGCTCTCGAGTTCACCAACAAGGCCTAGATGTTGTACCAATGTACATTTGAGTTGTGGCACATTTGACAATTTCCAGCCTTCTTTCTCAAGGTTCTTATCTGATGGCTTCCTTTAGAATACTTGCAACTTGAACTAGTTTGATTGCTCTTTTGACACTGACTCTCCCATATATATGCACGCTTTTTTATATAAGAAGCAAACTTTCCACCTTCAGATTCAATGCTTCTTAATATTTTGTCAAATCCAGCCTTAAATTTTTCTTAAATTCTTGAAAACCATCGAGTCCCTTGTGAAGGCAAAAGGTTTCTTGAAATATAGTTCTTTCAAGTTTACTTATGATTTACACAAAAACCCAGCCCTCTCCCTTTGCTGTCGCTTGTAATGCTCACTTACTACGTTCTCTAGCTACTACTAACTCAACCAACCACTGACAAGTTACCGAACAATAGCAGTAACATTGACAGCAACAACTGCATATATAAATTTGTATATATATATATATATATATATATATATATATATATATATATATATATATATATATATATATATATATATATATATATATATATATTCGCCTTTTTTCGCCCGTCGACGCCTTTTTTCTGTCTTTCTCTCTTAAAAGAATTTTATGTATATATATATATATATATATATATATATATATATATATATATATATATATATATATATATATATATATATATATATATATATAAACATACATACACATATACATATACATATACATATACATATACATATACATATACATATACATATACATATATTTAGTCTGTTAGTAATAGTGCACAATGTTCTAGGACAGAGCTGTATTTAACTTCATAGCAAGAACACGACTGTGCTAGTTTTTAATGTAAGTTTCACGCTTGGTGCATTTTGTATTCGCACAAATATTTACAAAATATACAAATACAGAAACGATACCACAGGGAGCATGGAAGTACATAGCAACCCTGTGACCATTATACATAAACAACTAAAAGAAGACAAATAAGCACAAATAAATAACTAAATAACTGGATCATTCACCTGTTACGCAACTCCTCCACCAGGGAGGCGGGGGACCTCAAAATCTAATAGAGTAAAAATTGTATTTTTTATATATGTATATATATATATATATATATATATATATATATATATATATATATATATATATATATATATATATATATATATATATATATATATATATATATATATATATATATATATGTATGTATGTATGTATGTATATATATATATGTATATTTATGCACTAATAGTCTTGCAATTTCCCTTCGAGTATGAGGGTGAATCGTTGGAGTCCTGCATTAGGGGTCCTGTCCCGTTTAAGATATAGCAGGTACATAAATTCCTTCATACATTTACGCGGGTTTGTTATTTAAGAAAGCGTTCGCTAGATTTCAAGTACGATCGGATTTAACAGTAAATTATAGGTACTCACGGGCTGGTCTCATAGAACAATTAACAATGTCCATTTTGGGACAAAGTTCTCTTCTACGTAATATTATATCTATGTTTATGACTATTATAGTTAAAATTTTAAATAACTCCCAGGCTAAAATCGAGAGTGTCATTATTAAATTATAAACCAGATACACTGTCTTTTTTTATAGGAATCAAATAATTTGTGCCTATGGTCGATGTCCTCAATTTTTTGATGATTTGAGAGTTAAATGTTCTTAAAATTTTTCTTATTTCTGAAGAGTGAGTTTTGCAAACATTTCGAGAAACTGCGCGCGGTATCAAAGGGATTCAGCCACAGCTACGAATGCTGATGTTTATTAACAACCTCATCAGAATTTTTTCCAAAAGAATGTTGCTTAGGAAAATTCTCGTCTGGACTTGTTATTAGGGTTTAGACATCTCAGTGGAGTTTCGAATGTTTTGACGGAACAATTGACCCGCACACTGCCACCAGTGCTTATAGGATCTGCATTAAATGAAATCTTTGCCAAGTGACAGCCGCAGCGATGTCCAGAAAGAAGAGGTGGAACTATTTCCAATATATGGATGTTCCTTCCATTTTCTTTCTCTGTCGCGTACAACTTAGATGGTCTTTGAGATACATTTCAATGTCCCTCCGTCCCATTTCACTTGTTTTTGGCATATTGCTTGGTCATGAAATAGTAATAATAATAATTTTTAAAGTTGGCAAAAGTAGTAGTGTTAAGCTAATAGAAGCCAGCTATAGAAAATGTACCCAAAAGTCAAATTATTAAAACCCTAAATCTACAATAAATGTTTTACATAATTTACAGCTGCAGTCAAGAGTTATGGACTTAATATTTCTTTTAAAAATCTCCAATGCTTGGGACACTGATTTTTTTGGCAGAGTCTGCCATATGTTTCAATGTCATACAGGTTTGTCCTAGCTTTAAGTAAAACAAGATTAGTACTGCCACGAAGATTGTACGGCATATCATATCTCTAAATGTCTTGTTTGGAAACATAGCTATTCTAATATGCAATGCGGTAATGCCAATAGTCAAGGAGAATCTAGCGTTCAAAACATTTAATTAACATAAGGGGATTATGTCTTTGACATTATGTCTCATCGTCGTAAAAATGACAAAATACATATTTTGTTTTAGAAACTGCTTTATATGGAACCTGTAATTAGAAGGCCAAATAAGTTTAAGGGACTTTTACTTCTGAAGACAAAATCTCTAAGGAATTTTTCAGCTTCGAATATTCTTGCCTCTTAACACTTATGTTGTCTATGAATAACGAAATATGCAGTTGAAATTATTGAACTATTAAAAAAAAAGAAAGTATTAGGACTACGTTTTTGGTGTCAAAAGAACTCTACTACGATACCACTCTCTGCTTATTTTTACTTGTCCTTATTACGTAAATAGTTCCTTTTATGGTGGTTCTCCCCTTTTGGGATTGTTTTCTTGCTGGAGATTCCCCGCAACAATTCGAGGAATCCCGCATAATTCCAACACAATTAGGTTAATGGGAACGGGGGTAAAATGTTGATTTGACACAGATTACATCCACTGCTCCTGTCTGCAAAGCAAAACAGAAAGTTGAGTCAGAAAGACAGCGATATGGCAAGATGTTGTAGGGCTCAGAGATGAATGGCACTAAACACCTGACCTATTAGCAAACATCAGATGTGAGTATGTATGTTTTCTCATCATTACAGCAGTCAAACAGATGTTTTTCTTTTTGTTCACGCGAGTATTTATTTGCAATCTCACAGTTTGAATTCATAATGCATTACCAGATCACTTTCAGATCAGACCACCACGAGAAGCATAGGAAGTAAATTGCCGTAAGAGCGAGTTACTTTCTTTTGGGGCTTGGAGTACCGACCTATACCTCACTTAATTTAGTGGGTTTGTTTCCATCATCCCTTCTGCCATATCTGAAAAAGGCATCCCATCCTATCATCCCATGATTCCTGGGTTTTTCCCCCTCCTTTGCAGTATCCAAAGTAGATTAACATTGTGGCGCTAGTTTGACGACTTTTCCTGTACGTGTACAAACAGTCTTGTACCTTGGATAACGAGTGTTAACTTCTTTCCTGTCAGCATTAACGGCATGGCTATATATTTTTGGAGAACACATCTTTCATTATTTCAATAACAATATAATAAGGTCTCTTGTACCTAAAGGACCCGGTCGCTCTACCTTACAACTCGTTCAAGGGGGCACGAACTGTGTGTTGCTTAATGTGGACCTCAATCTCGCTACCTTTGTTCCCAGTAGGATGTCAGTGCATGGTTAAAAGCGTAGGCTGTTCCAAGCTGCGATTAAATGTGCTGTGGTACGCAATACAAGGGGGGCACAAAACTGCAAATAATCAATGGTTGTATAAATAGACAAAACAGCAGAATAGTGTTTATCTTGATGAAAGAGCCCCCCTAAATGGGCCAAACAAGTAAAAGTGGTGGTACCCGTTTTGTTAAGAGTTTCTCATAGCCACAGTTGCGGTCCAGCATGGTTCTTTACTTTCACTTTTGTGATAATTGTTTCGTAGAATCTTCATCGTGATAGTTTTTGCAATCGTTATCATCATAATCATTATCATCATCAATTGTTAACCATCATTCATTTTTGCTTGCAATCATCATCAGCTTTTTACCATCATTTAAAATCATCTTCATCATAATCTTCTTCATCATCTTCACCGCAGAGCTCAATGACTACAAATCATCAGTCAGTAATCTTCTTACATCACTAATCATAATAACGATGATTGCTCCAGGCCTAATTTTTTCCTTATCGTTGTGAGTACCATCATTTAGCGTCACCTTCAATCACTAAGCATCATCAATCACTAACCATAGTAATCATCATATCATCATCGTTGAAGAAATACACTGTCATTATACGTATCACCTGCAATATCACCACGATCACTTATATCATGATCATCATTACAAGCGTCGTTATCAATAATCGTCTTCATCTATCTGGACAAGCAAACACTCAAATTTTGATCTGAAAATGACAGGGTTCCTTTCTGAAACTTCAAATATCTGCATCGTATTGATTTTTGCTAGTCATGGCAGAACGAGGAATCTGCTAGTTTCAGCAATTCACAACGAAACATGTCATATATTCTCTAAGGGAGAGGAAATTCCTAAGTGCTTAAACATCTCTGATTTGTACCTAACGTCAAGGCTTTATTTTCATTCTCATCCTCCTCTCTTTGTAGTTGATATCAAGGGGCTGGTAAAGAGAGAAAGATCCAAGTGGTAGGTGCCGGATTTATTTTGGTTACAGTTTAGAGATGCTTCTTGTTACAACAGCGAGACTTGGTATCATAACATTACTAAGTTCTGTTACATGTAAGGATCCTAGTTAACTTCAGATCTTAGTTGGTAGTAATTAGATTATTTGATACAAATTTAAGCTACACTGTTATCCATCTGTAAATAAAGTATCAACAGAAAAATTGCCCTGGAGTGTGAAAAATACAGGAAACCTGATAGTTCCCAGTGAAACATGAGCTTTGGAATAAAACAGTAGTGACTATCAACTCTTTGTCGGTTTTCTTGCCAGTTGCCATACAAGGTTCTCGCCATTGAACTCAATATGTGTATCGAATACCTCACAATAGAGTTTCGCCTATTGAATCACAATATACCTTGAAGGATTCTGTCTGCTTGTTTCAGTAATGCATAGTCGACAGTGCACTTGTTTCTTTTCACAAATCCAACTATTAGTTTGCTTGAGGCTACCTGTCCGCGAGGTGCATGCTGAAAAATATCGTACACTTTTCAAAAAATCACAAGAAATCACAATAAAATACAAAAATCACTACCAAAAATTAGAAAGAATCACCAAAATTACAACAAATTCATCAGAAATAACGAAAATCACATTAACAATCATAAAAAGTAACAAAAAGTTACAAAAATCACAAAACACCCCTCGCCTGTCTCCACATTTTCATCTGTTTCCAGGCCGAGATGTTCCTAAATGCTCGGCTATTTCTGAACCAAGTTGACGGTGTGCTTTAGTGTCATGATCTGTGTACAGTTTTCCGTACATTTGTGTAATTCCGTCTTATATGTCAACACAGTGAGCAAATGCTTCCAAGAGAACAGGCTGTTAGTACTACATGTAAGTACTCTACATAACTCGTTATGCACTCGCACTTTTCCATAGTGAAGAAAGTTCCGCATCAACATACACAGCTAAACCTAAGCGGAACACCGAACTTTAGTTTCACTGTATTGCTTTTACAAGAGCCATATTTAGTGAGCCTCTCTTTTATCCGAAATTGTTAACCGAATTGCTGACAAAGTAATTGTCAATTGCTTTACAATGAAAATGCAGACAGAGGCTAATTAAGTCTTTCAAACTGGAGTTCATTACTGAAACTGAAGACAATAGATGATTAAGACAATTTATTTAACTGAAAAGGGAATCCTCCCAATAAATATTTGTCGTGCAATTCAATAAGCAAAATCGGTGGCCGTTATTGATGAGACAAAATGCATGACATTTCTTTGCAATGTTTTTGTGTCATTTGCACTTATCTGTTCCATCTCTCTCCTTGTAAGGTATGCCTTTTTGCGAGCCAGAAAGAAAGTGACGCATTTGCATCATCAATGGGTTGGGTTTCGTTAACTTCAAACGTTAGTGCTTATATAAGAATGTCATTTAAGGTGAATGGTCCTAACGTTTTTTAAGATCTCAAAGCGTGGACTTTTAACTGCCAGAGAGTGTCACCTGTAGAGACTCTGAATTTGCCCGCTATTGTCTTATTACTATTGAGCTATTTGCAGCAAGCATAGAAAAGATATGCAACTAGTGTACAAGGTAATTAAAGCCTACAATCGAACGTCAATTTGTTGCCATTTTGTTGGCATTTCTTATTGTAAGACGATCGAGACTTTTAGGCAGTGGCTTAAGATTCTGTTCATGACGTATAGACACAAACAGTCCATTCATTACTTGTCATTAAGTTTTTTTTATTGCCCACTTTGTGCTGCTCTTGGCATCTTAACGACACTGGTCTACGTGTCCTCAGTTATAATTTAACAAAACAGGATGGCTGTGACAGAAATGCTAGGAAACTAATCACTTTAGAGAACTAGCATTTATTTCATTTAACGGATACACAGAATCAACTTTTACACAAATGTCACTTTGAAAACACCATGCATTCTCCTGTTTTTTATAGGTTGCACCTCCGGACGCCGGACTCTTCTTTAGGACAGGCGATAATTTAAGACTGTATTGCCCTAGTTACAAGAATTCTTCTTGGATACGTTGTCGTTAGTGTAATGAGTATTAAATGTAGCAGTAGTCACTGTAGTGACTCTAGTTCAGTTCCAAAAATGGTTGTGAGCGATCTGTTGCGGATGACGTCATCTCCTGTACTTGCTGACATCAGTGCATGTTTCCTTTGTGGTGTGCGTTGGTTTTCTAGAGATGATAACAATAATTGAAATCGTAAAGACGCATTGTTTTCTCTAATAATTGGCCTGTTCGTATTTTTAATACACCTCTGCTTGTCGAGTTGCACGATACCTCGGAAAAAGTTCTGCTTTTTGAGACCAGACTGATGGAATCGAGCCAGTTCGTGGCAAGTTTGAAGTCGTGTTTTTGTCAACGTTATTAAGGGCGAGAGTGGGCAAACTTGAAGGCATGTTTCGTGGTGAGTGCTGTTTCTTCAAGAATTCTGTGTTCTAGTGCGGCCTAATTAGACACTTTGGGGTGGGAACGACGTGTTATTTTGAGCGTTTTATGGCAAGCTTATTCGCCTCAAGTGAATAAGTAATGGAGCACTTTAGGAAGTGGTGTTCGTTGGAAAAAGTTCAAGTTAAGTCTATTGTTGTGGTGTTTCTGCACTGAACTGAAAGCTATGATTTGAGGAATAAGAATAAAGAATATCTTAAAAATGAAAGAGTCACTTGATTTCTATTATTTCAAATATTCAGCATTGAGAAGTGTTTTGTTCTTTGCTTTGAAATTACACGCAGTATCAATTGTCTTGTTCGGTGAATGACTCAGGCCTTCTCCGCTATTTACACCCCCGTGGTCACCATCATACTATGTTGTTCAACCCACTCACTGTTTTCCTAAGGAGCCAACCATAACGAACGAAACCGAAGATTTTTGCTCAGATAATGCAGGTATCTATAAAACGAATTTCACCTCTATATTAGGGAGAACTAAAATTAAACTCCTTATTTGAGAACTATTCCTGTGCAAGCAAAGTGAAGACCTCGTATCTAAGTAGTTTTTTGAACGTTTTTGGAATCAGGCCATCTGAAAGAACTTTAGAACCTTGAATCTTGAACAGAGCAAAACGTATTAGATATAACCGAATTGAAAGATACTGCAAATTGTCATCACGCCGAAAGCACTGGGAGGTATGATTATAAACAGGGGGCTAGGGGACCCTGAAAACTTTCGACGATTAATTAAACGGGGCACTATGTATCGCTGATTCAGCAGGGTGGCCACTTGGTTTTTGCGCAGTTTAGCTTTGTTAATGTATGACTAAGAACCCTTTGTGTCTTTAAGTCCTTCACTGAAAGGAAAGACACCCACAGGGTCGAGGCATTTACAACTGATGTGAGGTAATGCTGATTCTAAAGGGGAGATTTGTATTAGCTTCAAAAGGTTATTTTTGAATGTCACTCGGTGATCTTTGATTCCCTGAAGGTTAAACTGTGTCCTGTATGCAGCAGGTTCAAATTGCTGTCTTAGGGTGATCTTTGTTTTGAGCCCAGAATCTAATCGGCTGTGGAGGATAATAACTTTGTCTTGTACCGTGGTTGTAGACTTTGGAATAGAACAGAGAAGCCAAACTGACAGCCTCCCTTGAAACTGTCTAAAGGAGGCTTAAATTTTAGCATTGCTTTTTTCTACTGTTCTGGCAAATGTATGAGAATAACTATCATATTTATGTTGCATTTGTGTTTTGGCAGGCCTGCATATTGCTCAGTGTCTTATTTGCTGATAGCTTATAAACATGTATAAATATTATAGAACGAAATGAATGGCATTGGCGAATCCATACTGTGGTACCTGAGAACTTTTATGTCGTCGCCGAATAATCGTGTGTCGAAGGCCTCTGGATGTTCGGACCAAGTTGCATCCCAAGTAAATTGTACCGAAAGTAGTTTAGGGAACAGGTGCGCTTCTTGTCTCTCCTGCAAAATGCCTATATTGCACGCCGAAAGTCTTCAGGCCTAAGTACATGGAACGCACTGTGGGTGTTTAGAGCTTTACTGCGTCGTGGCATACAGTATACCAAATAAACTGAGGGAGGCGCAGGCAGTGGTAGATGCTAGGGAGCGATGGAGATGCCCTCCCAATAATTGTAAAGTATATTGTAAAGAGCATTGAAATATGTATAGAGATCCTATGGACTTCTTGTCGATCATGAAGGCATGGCTTTGGTTTGCCATTAACCGATCTGAAGTAACAAAGTTGAATTGTGCCGTGATAGCCAGTAAAAGTGATGAACTGACTTAACTCTTTCAAAGTGTATTCCCATACCCTTTGTAACAAAAATTGCTTTGATTGAATTATTAATAGTGGTATTACTGATCCGTGTTCATTCTCTTTACTTATGGCTAAATTGCGGTGGGAAAATCTCTCTTCTGAGCACTGCCCAATATTCCCTATTTTCAGCAAAAATATGCATTGATTAAGTGCCTTTGTAATTAGGTATGTATGAAAGAGATCATGCATTGCTGACCGTATGAAATCTGGTGCTGGCAATTTGGCACTTTGTACATCATTTCCAGTTCATTAAATCGTATTATTTCCTTTGTAAGCAACTTAAAGTTCTGGGAAAGGAAGCTTTGATGGCTCAGGCCATCTTCATCCCATACGACAACAATACAAGTTGGGTAGATAAATGTGTGGATGATAGGGGAAATGTCCATGGATCATTTTTAAGTGTTACTTGTAATTTCTGTTTGAGCCTGCCAAACTGCCACACAATATCAACACTCGTACTCAATTGTCTTATTGTATGGGTTCTAGAAAATAGAGATATTACTCCCCTTTTGTGTTCTCTGCCAATCAACCATTCGCCCCATCCATACAAAGTATTTGACCTTTGCAGTCTGTATTTGCTCCTGCGTGTCTTTGTTTGGGCCTAACAACACCTATGATGTTATGATCTAGTTGCTATGGAGCTTGGGAGGGGGCGGGGTTGATCCCCTTTCTGTGATCGCTGTAATTCTATTTTAAATGATTTATTGTTAATAATTGTTTGATATTACTTGGTATTTAAAGCGTTTCTGAGAACTGCCTCGTCTACGCCAATCCAGGGATCACATGTCCACGATTTTTCGCTGCTTGTGCATTATATCTCCAGGTATTCATCTCTGTGTCTGGCAAAAAAGAGAGCGCTATACTTTAACGGAAGCATCGCCAGTAGAGCATACAATTGTTGATATTAGTATCACCATATCTTTCACCATTCATGTCTTTAAACAAGAGAGCCTTTTGCACCTATCTTAAATGTTCGATCTGTGCTTAGTTTTTCTTACGGGAGATATTGTTTGGGTCCTGCCGAGCTGTAACAGATCTTTGTTTGCTTTCACAGTGCCGTGTGGTGATGAAAAGTAACTATATCAGAATATTTCTGAAGTCTTGCTGAAAACATTCCGCATTGCCTAAACATAATAGCTGGTGCATCTTTCCTCAGACAAGACATTAGGCACACTTCAAGAGTGCCTGAACACTGTGAAAACAGGGCATTACTTTTGGGCACATTTCATCTGCAGCTAAAGGTATGTGGCTGATTGCACACTCTGTTACCAATATATAATGTAGTTATATTGCATTCCCATGACGTGTTCATTTGCAAAAGGAGGTAGGACTGGTTTTAGAAGCCTTATGAACTCCTCAGAGTAGACATGCTATTTTTTAAGCTCCTTCTTTTGCCAGCTGACTTACGGGTTGTGGGTATCCACATGTTGGATCTACGGAGTGTGGACTAGGCCCCGCGTGCACGCCCGATTATATGCATCTTTGAGTTTACCTTTTGTGCACTTTCATATTGTTTTGTTACACTGCCATTCTTCTGGTTGGCAAAAGAAGGTTCTTTTAGCATGTTAATGAGTAGACGCTTGTAACCTCGCATGGTGTAAGGTCTCGCGTGCGTATGGCTGCCATCCTATGCAGACTGTCGCACAGGATGAACTCCGAATTAAGCTTGGTAGTGAGGGTACATATGTATGTTTATTTATGGTTGTTCGCGAGGCTTGGAAGGAACCGGAATGCTGGTAGATTTGAATCAACTGATACATAGGAATCTTGACACATGGGAAGTATTTGAAATTTATAATATTCTCACTTTTGTTGGCCGCGTGACACATGTTCGATGCCCTGTTTGTCTATCAAACCTGTGCACTATCCTAAATAACGCAACGTTAGGAAAATGCCTGGAAACAGACAGGCGGGAACTTCAAGATGACTGGTATTTTTTCGGTACTTTTGGGATTGAGTCATTGCACTTTCCAAATCAAAATGGTATATCTTTGCTAATGTTTACAATATACCCACTGTGCACAAAGGACGCTTTGTCTTGTGACGTAATGGAATTTCCAAATGCGAGTTTGAGTAGTTACGTCATGTCCTTGGCTGAAAATCCTCTGGTATGGCTGCAAGAGTAACACATTACTGCTCCGCCTTCATTAGTGAGACGTGTGTTGTGCCCGGGAGTATTTTATTGAATTGGTATGGTCTCGTGTGTTTACTTTTCCATTCTGCATACTAAGGCCTCATTCACATAACAGGAGTGCGTAATGTTTTCCGTGGGGCCACACAAGTAAATATATTTATGACGGGGACCCAGGCCAAAAGGTTGAACTCAGTTATACATAATATTAATTTTCTCTTTTGTTTATGTAAATAGAAACCAACTTCTAAATGCAAACAGCTTCAGTGCATGCATGACATGAAGTTGCAAAATATGCTTGTTTTGTAATACCCCAGTAACCTTTACGGGGTGTCAGAGGTAGTTTATGGGTAGCAAGTGCCTAGGTCAGGTGTGTCACGAACCAGCCCTACCACAGAAATCTCATTTTCTGTCAAACCAACAAGTATATTTAGATGATTTTGGGCGAATTTAAAGCTTGAATTTCTGGAATGGTATGTGTGCGCGTGCGCGTGTAGGGATGTGTGTTCCTTTTGTATGTGTATTCGCGTGGGTATCGGTTGTGTGTGTGTTTTTGTGTTCACAAGTAGAGCACAGACATCAAGATCAGCGCGAATGCAAACACAAGCGCGGGTGCAAACGTGAGCGCGCATAAGACCAAACAGGTAACTGCGACATTGTCACCTTTAGTTTCTTACGTTAATGGTACAAATGGATGTTTATGTGACGCTTACTCACTTCAAACGACTCTCACATTGTGACACTTATGTGCCTTGCACATCATCTCAATGTTGGCCAATAGCAAAGCCATGAGGGGATACAGAAAGTGCAACACCCCCAAGTAGTAGAAAAAGGTTACGTGAAAATTCTTGGACATTTGGTTTATTTCTCTCACATATTACGAACTTATGGAAAACGACCATTCCATTTTATTTCAATTCTTTTAGCAGAAGTTAATGCTCCATAGCTGTCGACTCAGTTTCTATTATCTCAAACGTGACATGTCATTTTGTCAAGCAGGCCACACCCATTCACCAGGGTTTCGTCAGCATGATGGAAGCAATCAAGTTCCGCCCCTCCTTGTAGCCAAGGATTGGTGATTGCCGTGCAACCCCTGGTAATTATTTTAGTTCATAATACTAACGCCAAATTAAAACGGGAGTTACTGTCTTCCCAGCAATTTCCATTTTCCATTCTAATGACATTTCCTATTAATGGTGTTGAAAGTCGTTTCCCACGACAGCCCGTTGGTGGCCGTTAAATGATGTGAGAGTTTCCAGACATGATAACCGATTTAGGAGCAAGATGCAGGCGGAACGCACCCATTGCAAATGTGACTTGGAAAGTGGAATATTCAATAGCTGTCTTTTAGAGAAGCGGGCTGTATTCCTCTTGAATGTTGATATTTGTTTTGGTAGCCCGGAATATAGATCGAGAAGGCAGAACTTGGTCAGGGACGCTGAAAAATGTCATAATTTTGACAGCTTTGGATATCACCATAGTAGTCGGAAAATTGTTAGCAGCTATCTTTGGCAGTAATATCACAACCTCATTCACAGTAATCACCACTGATGACATCATCATCATTATCATCACTCCGCCGTTATCACCGCGACCATTATCATCCTCAGTGTTATTGTCAATATCATTATCACAGTAGTAATAAAAATAACAATAATTGTTTATTAAGTATAGTATTAGCCATTATGATGATGATGATCGTCATAATCACCATCATCGTGATCATGATCGTCACCAACATCATGATCAGGATCATCAGCATCATCGTGATCAGGATCATCGTCATCATCATCATCATCATCATCATCATCATCATAATCACCATCATCATCATCAACATCATCATCAGGATCATCATCATCATCATAATCACCATCATCATCATCATCACCACCACCATCATCATCATCATCACCACCATCATCATCATCATCATCATCATCATCATCATCAATCATCATCATCAACAACATCATCATCATCATCATCATCATCATCATCATCATCATCATCATCATCATCATCATCATCATCATCATCATCATCATAATTAGCATCCTTGCTTTACTATTCGTTAAACTCGTGACTTTGAAACGTTTGGTTTTTGTTTTGATTGTAGATTTAGATACTGCTTAGAATACTTCTGTTAATAAATAAAACAAAGCCTTCAATATGATATATTGTTATACTATATACTAAATATTAAATAAAAAGGGGTTCAAAGAGTTGTATAAAGAGGACGGCTTACGTAGGAACTCACTCATCTGCGAAACTAAGCGTGGAGAGAATATTGCAGCCATTTTCTCTTTGCAACCTTTCCCACGTCTATAGGACATCGAAACGACCCATAGCCAGCAAGATTTTTTTTAGGACATAGGGGCACATTTAGTCTGAGCAAAGGGAGTGCCAATCAGCAGGGCGGCCTGGTCCCCTCACGTTATTGTTACAACTGCCTTCAACTACAGTATGTTTGGTTGAAGTCGGAGAAATTATGCAAAATGATTGAAAAAATGTTCGAATGCTCAATATCTAAATGTAGCAGCGGGTCACATAGTTAGGGAGGCTGGCTCCCCAAGCCAAACTCCCTGGCTACAGGTTTGACATCGAATCTCGGCCTTATTGTCGATTTTGCATGAATTCTCTTAAAAATTGCCACCATGGTCTGAATATTCTTTCAGCTGCTTTACTTTTCCCTAAAATCTACCGCCCCCCCCCAGAGCTTATTAACACCCCCAATTATTGGCTTTTCTATTTTACAATTTGAGCAAGATATGCCTTGCTAATGAGATCCTGGTCACAGCCTATCCCGTTCGTACAAGATACCGTGGTTATTGTTTGTCTATACAAGATACGAATCTATCATTTTAGCGCAAAGTCAACATTTTTTGAAAGTGCATCACTTTAGTAACTTTGGACTTTACCTGCCTGTAAGATGTTTTGAGTTAACTGTTTGATGTAGACCGTTCTATTACTTATCATCAAACCATTGGATAAAACCTTATGGCATCAATTCGTTCGTGGACTTGTCCAATCTTGTCCTTTACGCACTTTTCATCGATCTTTATTAATTACGTCTAAGGTGTTTGATTTTGGCTTTAATTATAAGGTGTCAATATGAACGATTCTGTATCATTTTCGGTCGTACCCTTTACTCGTCCAACTTTGCTTCTGGTATATTTTGGTCTAGAAAAATGGGAACTGTCAGAATTGACTGCCGCCGTCTCGGAAGATAATTTTGGACCGATATTTTTGTCAGCGTTAGAAGTCTTGCACTAATTACGTATTGATGAAAGTCAAAAATGCCCATTTTGTTCTTTTCCATTCTCATGGTAATGATAAGTGGACATAGTAACACCAATTTTTGCACGACACCATTGTCTCATCATAGTCATTTTTGATTGTCCAGTTTATTAGGCTGTTTTCCACCCTTTTCTAAAAGAGTCAGATAATTTTTACAGAGGCTCAATATTCTTAATTTGTGATAATCGTAGGCACAAAATATTCTTGAAATTGTTCTTAGTTAAAGAATGATATTTTGCAGACATTTAGGAAACCACATGTAGTATCCAGTGTTTAAGACATGAGGCCGGGGGGGGGGGGGGCTACTATTGAGAATAAAGCTACGAATGCTGCTGTTTATTAGCAGCTTCATCAGAATTTGCTTGCCGAAAGAATGTGAGTAGTTGGGTGATGCTTGTGAAAATTCTCTTCTGAGGCTAGGCATGTTCTAGCAGTGCTCTTAGTTTTTTGGGGGCAAATCGACCCTCAGTGTTCTTATGAAGTGTGTTTTATAAAAAAACAGCGTATCTATTACCAGTATACAGTTAGATTTTAGAGAGAAAATGATATGTTTAAAGTTTTCCTTGTTAAGTAGTATTATTTCTTTATAAATTAATGGGTCCATGTATGTATTATTTGCAGTGCATGGAGCATCATCCTAATACTTATGATAATTACTGAGTTATATTAGCGTAACTCTCTTCTTAATAATTATTACATTATCTTGCGTCACCATTCACCATCCATCATCGTCGTCATCATCATCATCATCGCATCGCATCGCATCGCATCGCATCACTTTTGTCGCCCGTGAGCATGTGTCAATACAAGGGGAAATTTGGAGAGCCTGCTACATCGGTAGCTCCACGCAGGCCTTTGCCTATTTCCGCCTCTCTTGCTCTTCTGTTTAGGCCTACCGTTTTTCCCTTGTATTGTTTGTTTGCCTTCGAAAGCTTTAAGGAGCTCGGACTGTTGGCTAGACAGCCTTCCCTCCGGTGAAGAAACAAAGTTGTGGCATCGCCAACCTCCTCTGCTTCTTTTTCGGCTCCTAATTTGCCAGGAGATATGAAACTCCTGCCCGCTTGGCCCCAGTCGTGAAGGTAGGACGCCATTGCCAAGCCATCATCATCATCATCATCATCATCATCATCATCATCGCCATCATTATCATCATCATTAGCATCATCATTATCAGCATCATTATCAGCATCATTATCAGCATCATTATCAGCATCATTATCATCATCATCATCATCATCATCATCATCATCATCATCATCATCATTATCACCATCATCACCATCATCACCATCATCACCATTATCATCATCATTATCACCACCATCGTGATCATCATGACTATTAAGTCAGTAAAGCACAATTTCACCTTCGTCTCACAACGCTCTTAGCAGTTTTAACGAGACCTCCCTTGCCCAAATAGGTAGTTACCAGGCGTGCACGCGTTAATTCACTGCATAGTTCACGAACTGCGCATGCCCGCGTGCATATGCTACGATACTGAGCGTGCATACATGCCCTTTGTTCAAAGCAGCAATCTCGTATTTACAGCTGCCATGCTCCTCAGTCTGATACCTCCATAGCTTCAGCTTCATTTCACTAGCTTACCTTACCAGCTTCATCTCACCAGTTTTATCTCACCAAATTTATGTGCAATTCTCGTTGTGATCATCTTTCATTGAACATCATCATCGTCATCACCTTCAGTAGCAGCATACTCCAATCATTACATCATCCTCAACTCGTACGTCATCCGCATCGTTCGATCGACCTCAAATACCTGTCGAAGTTGGATTTTTCAATGATGCAAAGCTCAGCTTCAATTGGGGGCACAAACCTTTCAATATCTTAACATGAATTATTTTACCCAACAATACCCACCCAGATATATACCAAGCATCAGTATTGGAACATATTTTGTTCTTATGGAGAAAGCTGACTCCCCCGATTTTTACACAATGGAGCCCTTTCCACATTGCCCCATGCACTAAAGCGAGGGTTTAGCAAGGGGTAGATATTTTGTTCCTTTGCCACTGCAGACGTTATTGTCATCAACATGCCATTGTTTGCATATATTGATGTGGAGGGCCTACGGCTTGACATGTTAATCCAATTACACTGTCAATTTTTGAACAATATCTGATGAAGTTAGCATTCTCTGAACAATACGGAGACGTTCTGGACCGTGAGAAGTGTTGCAAACAACCTTGAGCAAAAAGAAGGGCACTGGCAGACCCTCCTAGTGTTGTCAGTTCACCTATAGGCAAAGGAAGGTGTCTTGCGCTGAAAGAGCTTTGCTACAACAAGAGAGGCATACTTCATGGTTGTCATTCTTCAGCCTTGGACAGCAGCAGAAGTGACCAGGTCCCATTGGTGCTAGAAAGGACTGTTCGAGTGGAAAAGAGATAATAGGTTTGATGTACTTTTGTAATGTATTTTGTTGCAACCGTTGCAATGCCACATCTGCTGGAAGCTGTGTTCATGTTCCGAGTCCTCGTTTGATCATTTCATTATGCAGTTTATATATTTGATATGCCACTTTAGGGCTGTCGTCTGTTGGTTTCCATATGAAGTCTGGTCCTAGATTCTTACAAGTTATTCGATAGATTCACGTAATAGGCTTAGGAATTGTGTTGGTAGACAAATGAATCCGAGTCAGCACGCTTGAGGGAAACCATCGCTTCATGTATTACAGCATTATAGATTCTACGCATGCTTGGGTGAGAGCAGAAACAAAATGGGCACGCACTCACTCTGAACGTGAGTCACGTTGTGAACTTGGCCTCATTTTCTGTTCCTTACTGATATTTTACCAAACATCCAAGCCTAGCAGCCAGATTTTTCTTTGAGAAAGCATTTGATCAAAGCATCAAATTACGTAACAAAATAAAAATTTACAGGGCAAACCGAAAGATGGTAGAATGGTGCCATGGTGGCTGTAGACAGCAGAAGGTGTGTTATCGTTGTAGAAAAATGAAAGAAAAACAGTGTATGTAGAGCTGGAAAGCGAATGTGCATTTTCGCCACGTGAGCTCTAGAAGTGTTGCTTTTGCTAGCTTTGGCACCTCGTGAATTTTTCATTTTCCGATTGGAAGAGCCCGAGGAAATTAGATTGTTCATATTGTTTCTTGTGAGTTTTTGATATATCCATTTATATGTATTTTCATATACTATCTGTTTACCATTTCTTCTTACATTATTTCATTCCCATATCGCAGTATGAAACCAAGGTTGTAAGGATATTTTTTCGTTAAGGGACTAATTGGTGTAAGGGAATATCCCTTCTCAGTGGATTGACTTATTTTTGTTTAGTGGTGGTAAGATGAAGTGCAGGGACAGATCTAGCTCGGCTTTGTTTGTTTTTTTTTTGGGGGGGGGAGTAGAATAAGAATGTTTTCAGGGCCATGCCATTTTAGTGAAAGGTGATCCCCTTTATTAGTGCAGAGGCCCCGTTTTACACTCAAGAAACAACAATGTAGTGCCTGTTTTCAGAACGTTCCGCCTTGCCTAACCTTTTGAAGCTGTATTACCGAACCAGCATGCCATTCTGCCTGAATGGAACGGCAATTTACTGACCAAACGCAGATTATATGGGACTGTCGCAGTCCCCTTGCACTCTCCCGGACAATCCGCTGCTGATAAAGTGCCTTCACAATGCCTCTTTTGCTGCTGATTTTCGCATAATGTTTTTGAAGGATATTTCTTGGACCTATTTTGGGTATTGTCACACTCAGACCAGGTTGCGCTATGGGATGGAATCTTTTACAGATTCATCTTCATTGCAATTCTTAGGGGGAACGACTCGGCGCCAAGGATTGTCGATCTCTGTTGGTATTCTCACTTGCGTATGGCTTTTTACTACTAGGGAAGAGGTTTCAAGAAGAGCAGCTATTTGATAGCATTTATACATAGGCCATTTTCACCAGTATCACCGAAAAGCAACGGTTCAAAATATATCATGTCTGTAGGCATTGGCGATTGTTTTTCATATGCGAGTTTTATCAGCAAGTGTTGTTTCCGAATGTACCATAAACACGAGGAGTGTCATCTACCAGATCGTGAGAATATTTTACCTGCTGTTAGAGCGTTTACGTTTCGTGTCGAAGAGCACCGTCAACGACCACCGACGACCACCGACGACCACCGACGACCACCGACGACCAACGATCAACGACGACCACTGACAACCGCTGACGACCGCTGTCTTATTCATGTCCTTCTTCTGTTGTTGGTCAATCTGTGTTGTTAATTAAGAATATATTTACATGTGATTCGTTGCATATTTCGCTTGTCTTGTTTCTACATGCCCATATAAGGCCTGCATGCTTGAATGTCATTACTGTGTGTTGACTGTTAGTGTGGGCACGCATTTTTGATTTACAGTGGGTGTAATGGTAGCCTCCAAATATAGATGAAACACGCTTTAATCTTGTTGTACGGGTACAAGGCCTGTTTTTCTCAAATGTTGCGAAATTGCATGTCATCAATGAACACGGATCTTGCAAATCGGAATTTCAGTCTACCATACAAATGTTTAGATTCCAGACTTGTTATCGAGCATTTAATTAGGGAGTTAGGCAATTTGAATCATGGCAATCATTCTTATGTGATGATTTTTTGGGGTCATTTGATGTTATATTACTTATATTACTTATTTCCTTTACTGTTTTTAAAGCATTTCTCTCAGTCATAGTACCATTTGTAGCATAGATCAACTTTCGTTTTGTAAATAGCTTTTTCATAGCTATTGTTTTTTTGCTATCATTGTTAATATACTACTCTTATTATTTATATTTGTGCACTTATTAGTTTATTTTGTCTCTTTAGTCTTCTAGTTTTTTTTATCTCTTAACCATTTTTTGTTCGTTTTAGTTTTGGTTTTACTCATCTGTATTGTTAACATAATGAAGTGTTTGTTGCCTTTTCTGAGACATTTTCCATTTGATTTATAATTTTTGCTGTAATTTTTATAGCCGAATAAAAGAAGCTTTAATTTTTAGTATTATTTTTGCCTTTCTGGTCTTCTACTTTATCGTTTTATTATTTTTCTGTTTGTTTTTATATTTCTAGTTTTTACTCCCTTATATCATTTATATTTTATTGTTATGTTAATAGTTGACTAAAAGAAGCGCCTGTTATTGATGTTATCTTACGTTTGTTTTGTGGAGACTTTCTTGCAATATCTGCCATACCCATAGGATGAATTTTGAATTTTGATTTTAGCTGGGCCTAAATATTGAATCAGAATGGTACCAGAGAATACACGAAGTATCCTTTAAGTTGTTTAGCATGATGATGATGTTTCTACATATTACATGAACACTCTACCGTTCCAAACTTAGACCGAAAGCTTAGATTTAGGTTTTAGATTGAAGGTTTTCGTCTGCTGTTTGTGACTCTGAAAGTTACTTGTTCATATTCCTAGCTTCCTTCGACTTATCGCGATTGGACATATTTTTGAGATATCAAGTGACGTGTCCTTGTGGCCACGTGCTCAGAATTACACAGGAATACATTGGTAAGGGAGTGGTTTCTTGTTGGTCTTGCGTGGTACCTAGCCCACTTGTTTCGTATGATAAAGAAAAGCGGATTGAAATTATTGCAAGTAAATCGCGGTCGAAATTTTTTTAAAATGTAGCTGCTATCTAGAAACTATCCTACCCTGATCTTTTTGGCCTTTTTTCCCAACCTGAACTTTGCTATGATATATATCTTGTGTGCAAATTGGGATAAAATAATTTTAATTAAAAAGAAGAACGATCAACCAGTTGAAATTTGTCACTTTATATAGGACAACTGCCCATTTCTTTTTTTTTACATATAGTCCAGATCTTTTTATGAATTTCTCCTCTCCAATGTTGTACACATCATTATTAATTTTTCTCATTCAAAATTTATCATTACTTTTGTAGCAACATACATATATTTTTAATATCCCACATGTCCTAGAATTTGCTCTGTAATTCTGCTTTATTACATGATTGGCATTTTTTTGTAATTTGCATCATTGGCTTGAGATGACTATTCACTGACCTTCGCATGTCGAAACCCGGATTTCAACATCTGACCTACCATTTCACAATGCTGACTGTTTTATCTATTCTGTTCAAAACCGCTCGTTACTATTATCTGCCTTGCATACGTCACTGACCTCAGAACGGAACATTTTATCATTGGCTATTCACGTATCATTTGTACACTTTTAGGGAGTATGACATCGTTGGTAGACATGAGATACACTCTTCTGGCTCCGGCTTCTGGTCCGACGTACGACACAGAGAGCGACGTACCATCATCAAATGAGAATATTCGATCGTTGGACTTGACGTTAGAGAACGACCCGATTCTTGGGAACAATATTGAAGCAATGGAATATTGGAACAACGAATTGACGAGGCTGGGCGACGAATTATGTAGATACGGGGTTGCAGATATTTTCATGGAGAATAAAAAATCACCAGGTATTATGGTTTTTTATTTTGCATTCGTTTTTGTACAGTTTTGTTGATTATTTATTGAGCAGTTAATCATAAACTGTATTTTTCCACTTTTTTGCTATATTTATTTAACATTGTTTTTTAATCATTTAGCTCGTGTTTTTTCCATTCTTTGATGTAAGAGCTCAAGTTTGCTGTATTTTGCTATGTTTTTTTTCGTCTACATTGTATAGCTTTCCCCTTTGTAGAAGTATGAGGTAGTATAGAATTTTTTCGTTTTAGTATGTGGAATATCAGTTTTTATTCACCTTAATTTAATTTTGTGTAATTTCCTCGATCTATTTGGAAACCGTACATCATCCCCAAGGCAAATAATCTCGTAAGAAATAGTGATCAGTCAGTTCCTGTCATTGCCTACGTTTTTCCATATTTACTTGGCAAACCATGTTTATCTCTGATTGTTTCAAGTTCAGAGGATAACTGTAGGCTAGGACAGCGTGACGTGTAGACACCAATCCTTTTCCAATCAATGCGGAATCACATGAGAATGTCTGAATGTGTGTACGTATCCAGGCTGATGACGTAACATTGTTATGCAAATGAGGCTGATGACGTAACATTGTTATGCAAATGAGGCTGATGACGTAACATTGTTATGCAAATGTTCCTGGATTGTAGCCTGTTCTTTCTTTCGCTTGATTTCAGTTGCTTATCAGCTTACACCTTAACCTCTTTATTAAAAGCTGATCCTGTCTTTGCTCTCTTTGAAAGAGAAATCTGATGTCAGAATCCAATCTTTTGTATAGTTGTTTGCATAATGCGCCCGGATAATCTCTATATTTTGATCTGTAACGTTGTAGTTCGCCAAAACATGACCCTAGCCTTGACTAATGCTTCTGTAAAGATGCCAAAATGGTGTATAATTTCCTCTAACAAATTTGTTTGGACAATAGCGATTTTTGGAAGTAGATAGTGACTCACCCATTCCAAAATCAGGTGTCCCTCAAATGGGAAGATAGATCTATTGTTCTCGTCATCGTCAGTATGACTGAATTTTAAGAAGATAAATTTAACCAAACTTGATCACCTCAGGAGCTGAAGGTTCTTATAAATGCATATTTTAAAAGAATATTAAGGATGACATTTAGTTGAATTTTTTCTACTAGCTATCCTAATTTCCTAATGAAATTATTCTCCAAAACGGAGGATGTGTTATCTTCTTTTTTGTTTTATAGATGATATCCCGACATTTCCAGATCTCTTTCCATATGTGGAAGGTAAGCGTCAGCAAGTTTATTCTGATGCTACATAAACATCTACCTCTCTATTCCCTGTGCATACGTCTCACCAGACGATTTGCAAAGCTTTGGTTGCAATATTTTGTTCGCAAAGGCGATAGAGATGTCTGTGGAAAGCATGCATCTTAGAAAGATTGTAGTTACCCTGCATTATCAATTTTTGCCCGATAGGCAAAATTGCAACCGATGTGCGTTCTGTTTGTCCCAAGAAATTATTGATTTTCCAATGTTGTATCTTTGTGTGGAAAGTAAATCCCTCTTGAACAGCTTGAATAGGCATCGTTGTATTTAGATGCTTCATACGGTGTACCTGAATGATTTCCTAATCATTTGCTTTCATTCCGTACTATAGTTGTTTTGCATATTTTGCTGCCTACCCAGCGTACTTTCCTATCACCCTTGCTTCCTCTGTCGACAGTTCACTTACTTAAAATTTTGGCTTCTTCTAGTTTCTTTGTTGGGAGATATCATTTCTTATCCACTAATTGCCTAGATCATCTTACCCTGCTCCTAGCCTGTCAAATATTTAATTTCGACTTATTTGCGTCACACTTTCATTCTTCTAATCCTTAGACGTGTCAAGCGAGAGTGAACTTTTTGCCGACATTGACATTGATGCTGAATCAGAGACAGGTCAGTCCTTGTAGATTTATTCCACTATCCATCTTTCCTCTGTGCAGAACTCCTATATATTTGTTATTCGTTATTGTGCTATGCCAAAGTTATCGGAAATTTTATCGAAAAAATTGGTAGTGAACACGAACGATTGATTTCAATATGGGGTGTTTTAGTACCTTAACCCATGAAGTAGATACCCACGGATCCTTATTATCTCACGGGAAATATCCCATTCTTACTGTGTAAACTAGATATTCAATTGAGCTCCGCCCTATTTCTTTAAATTACATGTTGTAATAGTAACTCCTTAGGGTGATTGATATTCAATATAAAACTACTATAATTTCCCACGTTCTGTGTGCACGGATTAGCAAATATAGGCCGGAGCATCTTATTTGAATAAAAGATCATAGTGTTTGCCAATTTCTTAGCCGCAAATATTTACATACGGTTTGCTCGAATGCTTGGTACAATCATGTTATTCGTGTACCACTCTTTTGCTGTGTGTGTGTATATATATATATATATTTTATTGACGGCCAGACTAGTAACAATCACTTGTTCTTTTCCCACCTACTTATGTTTCAATGTACTTGTTGTTATTTTTGGTATTTTTATTATTCTTCTTATTTATGTTATATATACTTTTGTCAAAAAAGTCATCACTAAAGAACAGTGAATTGGATTAATTATGTATTCCTTGGAGGAAACAATGCATGAACGAACCCCAAACTATAAAACTTTTGGTAGAGTTTCATTTTCCCCAGAGTTACTAGCTTCTTCCTTTTCTGTTCAATATACATTCATCTTTTTATTCTTTGTTATTTACTTCCCATATTTTTTTTTATATACAGACATGCCAATTATACATTTTAAAATTTTGAATTGTTCTCGAATGAAATGAAATTTTAAGAAAATTATTCTCCAAACCAGATGGAACAGATATCATTCTAGTTGTACCACCAGTATATACACTGGTAGTATTTGGAACTCTGCGTTACCTGTTCCATCTGCTCCTCAAAAATTGTTGTTATTTTTCGTTTGTTGTTGTTTTTCGTTTGTTGTTGTTTTTCGTGCTTACGAATGTAGTCCACATCCTATTTGTCCTTTATGGTATAGTTCTCATCATCGGCTCATTCGTTTCTTATTACTTTCTATCGGTCTTCAGATTCTTTAGGGCGATTCGACTGTTGTTGTTCTGAGCAGTGCAGAAGCTACGATTCATCTAGTGATTGGAGTTATCCATCGTCGCCAAGAAGTTTTGGTATGTCGACGATAAACCGAGGTCACAACTTGTTCCCATTCCCAATTCACTCGAACAATAGTTTTGTACCACAGAGACAGGATGGTACCGAACCTTTCAATTTCACAAATAACCTCTTGAAAGAACAAAAGAAACCTGACTCGAGACCAAAAATGGAACAGGGCACAGACACTACTGGTACCCCTGTTGATATGGAAGAGGAGTCCCCCACTTTGAATGAAACGTCATCGGAGATAATAACACCATCACCGATGAACACCGAAGATGAAGAAGACGTGGCAGGTATGATGGAAATCTTTTTACTTCAAAGAATATAAGATCTAGGCTATTTGACAATATATGGGCATTTGTTTTCATTTCTTTCAAGTATTATGGCAAATGCTTTATACAACCAGTGGCATAGAAGTTTAATGCTATTGGAGCTCTCTTTGTACAATTAATTTTTTAAGAAGCTAGGAATTCAGTAGAAATATTTTATGTATGAAACTGAGAACGTTGTTCAGAAGTCGAAGTAGTTTTTATACTTCAACTTAGTTAATAATATTGTTACGTCTTATTGCTAAATGAGAACGATTCCATTATAAAAATAAACATTTTCTAGTGTTATTTGTATGTCTAGTATAGTCTCATCTCCAAGATATCTTCCGAGGGCGGGGAGATAAGCCAGCATCAGTTTGCAACCAGAGACGTCAACTCTCCTCCGCGGTTCCCCTCTTCTAAAATGCTTCATATAATGTGCTCACTTTATTGCCTGTCGTATGGCAGGTTTTGGTCCTTATTGTTCCCTTTTAATTTAGAATGGTATTCTAAATTTGTAATCCATGCAGACCTGGGTGTGTTTGTTTGGCGACAGGGATTAGAACTGACAATAACCCTATTGCCAATCCAAACACTCTATTACTTTCGTTTCACTTCGTAGACCACCCCCGTAGTGGCATTTTTACATTTGATTGCCTGGTTATGATGTTCTCTATTGTTTCTTCACACAGAGTGTGCGCACGATCTGCTGTCACTTGTTGATGATGTAAAAATTGATGCAAAATCAACTTTTCAAGAAATTAACAATAAAAGAAGACGATTAAACTCGATATCATCGGATTCGGATCAGTCTGAAGACTATGTTAAAGGTTGATGCTCTAACAATGTTTATTTCTATGTAGTAAAATCATCACCTAACAATCTGTAGTATAGACTGCCGTCAACACAGAACAAAATCTCCGTAATTCAATATTGTACCTGGGGGGGAAGGGTTGATGACGAGAAAAATTCTGAGAATTCATAAAGTGTTCCATATATTTTGATAGAGATTGTAGTCTTTATGTTTTTGTGATGTAAAGTTCATTTAGAGTGATATCAAGGCATTTTTACAGGGATTTACCTTTTTGGTATGTTGTTAGAGCATTTTTCTAGCGACAAAGTGAGTTCTAGGGGAGAGTGTTGTTAGCAATTCGTTTTGGTTAAATTTTTTTCAGAATCATCTCCAAGGAAAAGGCCAGGCAAGCTAAAAAACCGAACCGAATGTGACGGCAAGAATGGTAAGTTATATCATCGTGGAATTTGGAATTCGTAATGCCTTTGTGTTTATGTTTTGAAATGCGTTAGACGACCTGTATCAGGATGATGCCTATTTGCTTTTCATTCATTGGCTTGTTGTTTCTGTGAATTTAATCCTCTCTTTCTCCAATTTGCCGGCTTGGTAGGGTACCCCGAAGACAGTATAGTTAAGATGGGTCATATATTTTGTAAAAGATTTCTATCTCAGTTGATATAGTGCTGGATGATGTGACGCATTATTTTACCTCTATATCACAGGCTCATACAAACCCAAACAGTTGTACCAGTTTCTAATGGACTTGCTCAGAGATGACGAATACTCTCCCCAGTTTATCGAGTGGGTGTCACGTGATGAAAAAGTCTTCCGATTGGTGGATTCGGCAGCTGTTGCTAGGATGTGGGGTGAATGCAAGAACAGAGAGAATATGACATACGAGAAAATGAGCCGCGCTTTGAGGTATTATTACGAAAATGGGATCTTAGAAAGAGTACCGAATTGCAGGCTCCATTATAGATTTGGCAAGACCGCATATGAGGAGTATGCCTCGACATGGTAACGAGTTTTGTTATGAATAATTTACCAAATGCCTCTGAGATGAGAATGTAAATGCCTTTTTGGAATGTTGATTCATTCTTGTTGATCCGTGGAGTAATTGAACCGGCTTAATCAAAATAGAAAATGAGTGACTGATGTTGGAGATTAGAAGATTAATATTGAACAGTGAATCATAGATGCATCAGACTTGTATTACCTTTCTGCCTATCATGCCAATCAGTGAATCACTTTGTCGATCACCCAATCAGTCGCCCAATTCAATCAGAGCGTTCGTCAAACATCGGTGAAAGTTACCTTGCTTATTAGCAATCATCAGTACTCGATACCTCGTCTTCTTGTGAATCAACCTTGCAATGGCCAATTATCTGATGCTGCAGCCGAGCTGTTGTTGATTTTTGATTACCGATTGACTGATCACGAATCAACTTGTCACATATCATTGATGGACAATCGTTTTGACAAAGTAGCCACATTTCGTAATACCAGTGACTTTCTAATTCTGTGTTTGATGATTTCTGTTAGTTTGGATGAATTTTTATTTCAATAATAAACACATCATTTTCGACCTGTTAGGGGGCATGAGCAACGAGGACATGGGGAGATGTCTTTAAGGTATTTTTACTATAAGTTGTTAAAGCTTGGCATGTGCTATTTTGTGGAACAAGAGTGCCAAGGAATGCTTATTTGTTGATATATTCGAATAAAATTTGAAATAGGTTGTTGCACTTGAGAGCAATTTACTTATATGTGATGCTCTTGTTTGAGATACTAAGTTGTAAATTTTAAGCAATTTTTGAGCTCACAGGCAGTTAGCAAGTTGGCTTCTTTGTACACGCAGTAGGCTCTTTACTTTGTATTTCAACTCTCGATCCTCCTTAAATTTAAATTGGCAATTCCTCGGTGCAAAGAGAGTTTAGTTATGGTTCTTCTTTTCAATACATCCCACGGAGTAGTGAAATCTGCTGCAAGTGGCAAAATCTGTCGATTTAAATTATCAAGATGCACATCGCCATGTCTGAAAGCTTATGCGCCCCCACTCGGGATCCTGATCTTTTTCTACATTTGTTGACATTCAACTGTGCCCTAGTCTTTTTTATTCTGTCATGGATTTACTAAGTTATACCTTGGTGTTATTTAGTCATAATTTCATTAGCATCGATAGAGATGCTACAGTCCTCTGTGTTCAAGTGTATTTTAAAGTTAGCCGTCAAATTTGCGCTTGAAATCCACGGGTGCATCGTCCAATCCCTCCTTTCTCTTATGCCACTCTCTTACCTCTCCCAGTTTTCTCTGGACAATTTATTCCCACGTTTTAATTTACTGAAGAGGCTTTCACCCATCACATCAGCTTCCCCCTGGTCTGTGCTTTCATTAGTCTTATTTTGGAGGAATGTGATGCCTTGTATCTTTTATTCAATGCAAAGATACTTGGTATTATAGAGAGGAAAGGTATTAGAAAAGTGGTAGGGTTAAATTCGGAGCATTTTGTTTGCATTCAAATATGCGATAAGGAATTTGTATCATTTTGGAACTTCTTATTTCTTATAAATCCGTTATCTTTGCTTTTTTTTAATTGAGTTTGGACTTTCTGTAGGCCACCTCAAGTACGTCCAATCACATATTAATCAACGTCGCATTGTATCCGTTAGGTTGACTGCTATCTATAGGCCAGTGTTAGTTGATGTGTGATTGTTTGGAAGCCCTTCAAAATAAACAGTTTGACTAATTCCTAGTGAGCCTGTTACTGGTAGCATAGCCGCCGAATGTTTGAGGACCCTGTCAGGTCTATTTTCTCTCAACATAATTGACCAATCACCATGTAGGATTCTGACCATACATGCCAAGACTAGGCCCATTTTGCGTGATGATTGGTCAATTAGGTTGGGAGAAAATAGACCTGACAGGGCTCTCAAACATTTGGCTGCTATGCTTTTACTGGTTTGATTGCCAAGCTTCAAATCTACTTTGACGTTTTGTTATTGTAGCAGCTGTTTGGCCAAATTTGTGATGAATTAATATTTATGTCGACACCATTTTGCAAAGATCTCCCTGTTAGCATTCCCACTTACAGACAATAAGAGCTCTTCTCCAAGGTGATCTTTGATTCGAAGACATATCAGCTAGCTCTCCACTATGTACGCAAAATTTTGTTAGAATTTTAGAATTTTTCAATTTAGTTAAATTAGTTTATAGTTTTTCTAGCACATATTCATGCAAGAGTTCTAAAATTTGATGTATTTTAGTGCATAGTAGGCTGTAAAATTTGATATTCAATTTAGACGGAGCATTAGATGTATAAATTTCTATAGATCTAAAGCCACTTGGTGTTGCAGATAAATCAACTGCATCATTGTTTTACAACATTTTTGGATTTAAAATTTTGAGAGAGCATGTTTGTTTCCCGTGAAATTGAGATTTGAAACAGCGACAGAGTAAAAGTATGTCCACACCCATTTCACCTGGATGGATCTACAGTTTGAGTTTCAGAACGAGGCTATTGAGAAGGGAGGCGACTTTCAAGTACACTGTAATGCTAGGCGTCTTTTATAATGTTAGATTGAAGATTTTAATTATGCTGAATTTTATTACATGTTTGCTTTTTTAGGACAGTGCGCAGGTCGTTCGTATGCTCCTATAGTATGAAATTCGACTGTCTTTTTCAGAGCTCTCTGCCTCCGGTGCCAGGTCTGCCAGAAGGTTGACAAATATCTCCAAAGATAACAGAATGGTATTTTAAAGCCATATTTGCAGGATCGGCCTCTCTAGATATTACCATATAATCAGTAATTCATACTGCTTAGTTGATGTAAATTTTGGTAGGCCGATTTAGGTATTTCATTCTGTACTTAACAAATTCAGGGTTTGCTCATTTAGTCTTCCAAAGTTTTTAACCCCACCTCAGCCAGCTAAACATCCTCAGGGTCTGGTTTGTCCTTCTCAGAAGCAGCAATGCCTCTTAATTTGTTTTGCAAAATTTAATGTATTTCTCAGTGTTTAGTTTTGGATTCCGCTCCAGTATTGTGAACCGGTGAAAATGGAAGCTGCAGGCAAATTTCGCATTTTGCCAGTTTTAAATAGCTTCGGCTAATGTTGCAAACTTTGATTCCAAATTTGTCAAAGGCATTAAGCTCTTTTCTCAAAGGGTACTTTAGGTTCACCTGTTTCCAATACCGTCCCCTTTGGGACAGTTTTCTTTTTAACTTTCAAACGAACAACTTCGTGCGGTGGGATCTCATGAGACATTATGGTGGCTTTGTACTTGGCTAAAACTGATCTGCATTGTCGTGACGGACTGGCCAGTTCAGCATTTCAACTTGGTTAGAATCAAGCTCTGAAAATGTTGATATTCCAAGCTAAAGTTTACAAGCGCGAACCATGAATCAAACAATACAATGTCTTGTAATGGATTTTGAACATTTAAGCCAGAGTAGAAGAAAAGTACGCACTGGAGAGTTTCGGTCTACAATAGAAGCAAGGCCTATCATTGCAAGAACCAGGCTTCCTCGGGCGTTTTGAGGGTTCGATCTAAATTGGCAGAAACAAAGTACTGTATGTAAGGATATGCAAAAGCCGAAGGTGGAAAAAAGTGCTGTGTTGTTAGCTGTTAACTGCTACTGAAGGTAAGTGGACTAACTAAACAGCCAAGCCGCCAAATGTTTAAGAGTCCGATCAGAACTATTTTCTCCCAACCTAATTGACCAATCAGTATGCAGAATTCTCATTACACATGCCTTCCATAGCTACATTTAGGCCTATTTTGCATGGTGATTGGTCAGTTAGGTTGGGAGAAAACAGACTTGAACAGAGGCCTCAAACATTCGGCGGCTATGCTGACTATAGTAGTTTGGTGTTTGCCAGAATAGCTTGCATTCAGCACGCACTAGTTAAGCGACAGGCCCGGAAAGAATATTTTGCACATTGTTTCCTACCTTTTTTCCGGGTGAACATTTATCGCCTGGAATTAACATTTAAGTGACACATTTGTGCTTGAAAATGGTGTTATTTGTAGGTGTTATCAGTAGGAACCGCACATCCTGGTGGAATCTGCCAATGAAATCACATTATTTATTGCCAATTCAGAGAAAAGGAACAGGCGTTTGCTAGTCGTTAGGTTTTAACGAGAGAGCAAGGCCATTGTCCCATAAATTATGGCAATTTTGTTGCCTAGTTACTAATTATGCATGATTATGTTAACACGTGCTGCTATCTGATAGCTTTGATAGGAGAGTTTCCAAAACGCCAAGAAAGTACTCTCCAGTCCGGAATAGACGTCCCCCCCCAGACTATTTATTTTTTTAAAAAATGCACACCAGGACATTCTTATTGCAACCCCCCCACTTATTAATTTTGAGCCAAGAGGAAATTTCCCCGACCAGACTAAGAATTGTCCGACGAAAGTAACTCGTTGTGAATGTTTGTTGCGCTGAAAAGATGCTAGTGTGAAATGCGTAATTGCTGCAAGAAACACTGAAAACGCAGCCGACAGTTGTGCCAATGATGATGACATTATGAACCACGATGATAGGCACATTTTTAGCATGCTAGACATATGTAATAAACGTAATAAATTTTGTTTCAAAAAGTTAAAGTTTTTTATCCAATCCATATGTTGGTGTTCTCTCCACATCCACTTATAACAGCCCACCACATAGACATTCACCTGGGAGCTTTTTGCACCCCCTGCTTATTGCAACCCCCCCCCCCCGCTTATTTACTTTGAGACTTTTTCCTACCCCCCCCCCGCTTATTGCCACCCCCTTCTATTCCGGACTGGAGAGTAGAATAAAACCCTGGGGTGTCGTAGAAAGGAAAACCATCAGCGCACTTTTCAGGGCAGCACCCTGACAATGGCATTGGGAAGGAAATTAACATTTGTTGGATGGAAACCCAAACTTTACGGAGACCATCTACTCTTAGGCCCTGAATATGCGTCACCCTAGTTTATTTCATTTTGAGACTTTGTCAACTCCTCCGCTTATTATGACCTCCCCTGTTATTCCGGGCCTAAGAGTTGTATCCTTGACTATGCCATTGTTGTGTGTGATAGCACAACATTTAGGTATGGTTGCCAGCTCCTGGCACTAGCCATTGACAGACCTGTCAACCTAGAGTGGGCCTAGAATTTACAAAACCTGGAGATTTTGGATTTGTCCATAAGAAAACCACGGAGATCTCGCCAAAACCCGGGAGGAAACCAAAATTCGCTAAAAGTATAAATATAATTGAAAAATTGTGCTCGGCCAATAGATTATGACAAAAATAATCATGAACAGTAGAATGAAAAGTACCTTCATAATGATTCTAAGCCTCTGAACATTCATTGAAAGGTCTTTCACACTGCATAAAACCGAATATAAACCAGACAATTGCAAGGAAAAATCCGAAAAGCATGATTTGATTTTGCAGAAATCAACCGGTAGGAAATACATATCAACCGGGGACCGGGAGAAAGCAGTCAAAACCCCGAGTATCCCGGTGATACCGGGAGAGTTGATAAGTCTGCATTGAAACGGAAGATAAAAGTTCATCTGTTGGCAGCACAGCAAAAGCCAAGTCTGCAACCTTCAGTTTCGAATACTTTCCTCATACCTCTGCGTAGCACGTAGTCAATTGCTTCCGCTTTTGCAGAATCTGAAACCAGCTGTGTTTAGCTGAAAGGAAGTAAGAGCGTAATATAAACACTGAAGCAGCTATTTTGGTGAATTAGATCTCAAGAAGGAAAAGCCAAGGAGCAGGAGATGGCTTGCTATAGATTTGTTTTGCATTTGGCTTTAGTCATGATAACAACTGGCTATGCATGCAAGAAACCATCTGATATGCCAGGGCCGTTTTATAGATCTCTTCAACTGCAGAAACCTGTGCAAACTGGAAAAGACGTTGTTATCTTGCAGAATTTGCTACGTCGCCATGCCGAAACAAAAAGCGTACTCGTAACGTCCAGATACGACGTTCAAACTGCAGAGAATGTGCAGATATTCCAGGGTGTCATGGGACTACCAGCGACTGGCGTTTTTTGCGAGAAAACTGCCAATAAAGTGCTGGACTATTTACTGAATGATGGCTTCAAGGATGATGGCAAAGTGCCATTGGGATACAAGTTTAAACTTTACGTACCGGTATTCAAAGATCGGACAAAAGAGACAGTGGCAACGTTATTGGATAAAAATGCCCAGCCGGTTTACAACTTTAGAATCCGGGCGCATGGAGAAACAGTACATGGAACCGCAGTGAACCAATTGACACGGAACGGCAACACCCCAACAGGATTGGCAACGTTCGATTTGAATTCCAAAGAACCAGATCCTAAGTCATATGGACCGTATCCGGTATTGAGAGTTGTAAAGGGGCTCAAAGGCAATTCTGCGATCGGTTATGGAAATGACACACTTTTAAGCAACTATAGAAGTGGAATCTTACTTCATACCGGAGAGTGGCCTGACTGGGACCCGAGTAAACCAATGCCAAACAGCTTAGGATGTATGCATTGCGCCCCGGACGATTTGAAGACCTTAGTGGACATACTCACAAAAAAACTAGGCGTGACTGTGAACAAAAATCCATTCGGGAGATTGCCATACCCATATGAACCCCAGGGACTCATTGCTATAGTGCAAGTTGACTGATGCATCTTGTTCAAAACACCACGCTCTCTCATAGTTTTTTAATACGTTCTGCATATACACGCTGTTTTTGTACGGAAGTCTTTTGGCCAAGTATGAAACCTTTTTAGCTTTGTTATCAAGTATGTTTGAGGTTGTGTACTACATCGATTTAGTGATACACTGACTGTGTTACACAGACAGGCAGAAACTACGGAAATATTTAGAATACATTAACTACACACTTTTGTTTTATAAGGAGCTACTTGTTGAGGCACATACGTGTAGAATGCCGAAATAGTTAAAGAACCTAAGGAACTCTTCAATTTGAACCATTTTTGTAACAGTAAGCAATCATGAATCAGGCTGCCAATTCCATTGATTTGCAGCCACAATTCGCATAGATTGTTTGCTATGCTTGTGTGCATGCAAAGTGTTTCATTGCGTACGCTTTATGTTCTTACATTTTGACATTATGCTTTAAAATTTTTGGAACTTTTTTCTACCTTTTTTGTATATTTGGTCTTGAGTTACAGCTACAATTACCAGCAAAATTCAGAATTTCAATATTTTGCTTGTGTCTGTACCATTTTTGTGGGTTTCATCATTTGAAGTCCAAAAATAAGGAACTTTTGGAACTAGGCCTTGAATGAGGTTCCTTATAAAATAAAAAGCGTGTGGCACAGAAAGTATATGCAAAGCAAATCAAATAGATGATGGGCTTGCATGAAAGTTGGAGTTTTTAAGGTATACTAACTTCTTGACTTACTTGGGCCTGCGCCTGATAAATCCGGTACTGAACTTTCTGAACATGTTGTGTTGTGATCTGCTTTTTTGTAATAATAGTCTGTGTGCTTCTATGATCAGGATATCAATATGATTATACAAATGTGGTAATCTTTTGTTCTTGGTTTGAATAGTTTCGTTTTATTAACAGAAACTGTGCTCACGGGTAGAAATCAACTTTCAGTTACTCTCAGGCCTAGTTAACTCTCCTCCTTGTGCATCCACCATAGCACTTACCGTAAATCCTCGAATTAGCACCCTGGGGGCTTATTCATTTTTGATGCTTTTTGGATGGGGCTTATTCAAGGGGGGCTTATTCGAGGGGGGCTTACAAAATTATTTGACAAATGTTGTATAAAAAGCTCATTGTCTAAGCTCCTTTTCTCCATACTATTACAAGAACAGTCTAAATTTAAGCATTAATCTTTATCAAAGTCTTCATCATCATCATGGGGTGGGGGCTTATTCGAGGGGGGGGGCTTATTAACAATTTGAAGTTCTAGCATGGAGCTTATTCGAGGGGGGCTTATCCGAGGGGGGCTAATTCGAAGATTTACGGTAATCCATTGCTTGAACCCCGACAGACTTGTCCTTCGTTCATAATCGTAACAGTTGTCTCTCTCTATGCGCCGTATCCGGAGATCTAAGAAAGTGAGCGGTGAGGGCATTGAGGACACGTGCTTCCCAAGTATGCAAATGTTGGACAAGTACCCTCAAAAACATCGAAGAAGGCTATGATTGAGGTCCAAAGAAGATCACAGTTTATCTCTTACTGTGCTTTAGCGCAAAGAAATTTTTTTTACAGACAATGTTTAGTTGCTTGGGCGTGGCTCTTAAGATATCAGGCATTGCATGTCTTTCAATTGCAATCCCCTTCCACCTTCCAAATGCCTCCTTGGAATCTGATTCTATCTAACATTTAATATCTATGTATACCCTGTGAGGGACATTTGAAATACCAGACTCCTCGCACTGCAAGAAAACAAATCCTCTACAATTTGGGGACCTCATCAAGGTACAGAGGGGCTGCATTGGGGGTAGGAAAGCAAACTATTTTATGCATCCAATGAAGTTTTTATACAGTGTATGGTTACCTGGTCAATTTTCAAAGCTTCTGAAAGCTCTATTTTTGTAAAACAAACGCAAACATTTTGCTACTTGACGTACCTTTTGTACATACCAAAGGGGTTTCTGGAATATTCGCTCGAAAACACTTCATTACCCTCCTTTCAAGCCAGCCCGCGACACCTATTGAATGCTCGGCAGCTCTTTGCAAAAGTCTATTTGACAGAGCATGCCTCAGCTGATATGGTAGTTTTCATCAAGCTTTGAGCACCATGAAAGATAACAACATGTCATGAGGATTAAATTTTAAACAATACTGTATCTTTCAGGTTTTTATACAATCTATTCTTATAACATACCAAGCTATGAAATATTGTACTAACCCCCCTCCCCTTTCGTTAGTTGTTCAGCGGCTAATTTCCCCAAAACTTTACTAATACCCTACTTAATCAATACAAGAATGCTTCCCCCCTTAGTCATAAATGAATAATGCTTTAAGCCACGGTAAGGGAGGGGTCATTATTTATGGCTGGGGTGGGGACTGAAGAGAAAGCGTTATGTTCCCTCAAAAAAGCTCTACTACACCATTTGCTAAAGTCAAATTCTCTTTAACCCACCGTAGGAAAACAGTAAAGCAAGTGTGCATTTATGCATAAATATGGTATAGGTTTTTACACTACCCTCGGGGTCAAAAGTTATAATTCTACCCCACCTTGCACAGCGTATTTTTTCAGTTACCCCACCATTTTATCTTCAGTCCCCACCCCGGTCATAAATAATGACCGCGCCCTAATGCCCAGTCTCTAGGCAAAATTTTAACAATACGAGAAATAATACGACATAATGTAACCATTATAGGCGTAAGAATATCTTAAAGTTGGACGGGCGTACAGATGGTCTGTCCGAATGAGCACGAAGACCAAACAGGATGGGCGACGGTTTTCCAAGTCCTTTGTCTGCATTGGAGAAAATTGTTCGAATGAAATTGGTTTCTGCCAAACTAGGGAGGGAGATGCAGCCTCCTAAGCTCCACATCTCTTGAGCCCCGCGCCTCTTACGCCTATCATAATACAATACTCAAGTAGCAAAAGTGTCCCCCTTCCCTGAATTCAATAAATACATATTTTTTATAAGAGACAAACTTTCTCCTTTCAGCCGGGATGTTCCTTAATATTTTGTCAAATCCACCCTCAAATGTTTCTGAAGTTCTTCCTAAATTTCTTGAAATTTCCTATAGCAACAAGGCAACTGTGAGACGAGAAATTAAACTTTCAGTTTACAAGCATTTGAGAAACGTGTGTTGTTTGTATTTTGCTTCCAGTTTAATAAAAAACTCTCGCAAAACAGATTTTCAAGTTTAATTTTGAAACTCAGCCTGCAAGTGTTTCTTAACTGCTTCTTAATCTTTGTCTGATTTCAGGCTCATGTTTCTTACAAACTTGTTCCTTGTAAAGAACGTGTAGCTGACCAATATAAATCACTACAGGATTATAGAAAACTAGGCCCTTGGTACAGTCGAAATAATACTTTCTTACAAAGGCGCTATAAGAAGAGGATGACATAAAGAAACGAAGTCACGGATGTTTGACAAGAGTGGGCAATGGTGTGCTAGTGGGTGAAAATGACAGAAACATGGCTCAATATAACATTAGCTTTGTTTGACAAAACCCATTATTCCGCAAATAGAACGTGTTCTTTGAGGGAAGCAAAGGTGGTTCGTCTGGATTCTCGCTATACTAGGGGTTTCCAGTTGTAAGCAGGCAAAACCACTCCCACCACGGAGATAATTTGAAAATAGACTACGGCTGAAGGGCCACCTCACTATTTTACTACGAAATAAAACGAAATGAAAAACAAAACTTGAAATGACATAGTATGAAAAATGAAATGAAATGATTGATGTTGAATTAGCTCATCACCATCAAACTTCAAAACAAAATACAGACGAGACGGAAAATTGACCATAGGCCAATACACATCGATCCAAATATAAAGACTCTATCCCACTGCATAGAATTGGTTTTCCTTGCTAATAGAAAAGTTTTAAATCTGACTGGTTTTAAGACATACATACTTAAAGCAAAATCAAGACGTAACGGCAGCTAAGCTTATTTGATAGTGCTGACCAAGTTAAGATAACGCAGTGCCCTATAGATTGCGAATAACACCCTGAACCATAGCTTACGGAAGCGCAAAGATCGTAAGAAGAGAACGCGACAAGTTATAATGAGGAATGTTGTGCAAGACAACCATCTAACCATCCGGTACCTAGAAGAAAATGGAATAAAAATGAAAAAAGACGAAAATACTAACTGTTTCGAAAGAAAGTGCTTAACTGTGACATTGCACTCTGCCGACCCATTTCAATGACTTCAACTTCTTATGATATAGTTTATAAATAATTGAAAACATGAATGCATAATTCTACAACTTTGGCACTTTCACAGTTGTTCATGTTGTTTAACAACAGTATTTCTAAACAACGGTATAAAAAATTAAAATCTTCATCATGCCAGCACCTGAGATTTTGTCTATTGGAGAGACTTGCGTGAAATGTTTCAAGAAAGAGTCTCAAAATACTTGTCACTAAACACTTAAGGCAAAGAGCACAGAGATGATGAGGAGCATAAGAAATACCTTGTGACCTGCCACCTTGCTTTGTCGAGGTTTTCGATACGATCTTTTATCAAGTACTGTTTAATTCCCAGCACAAGAATCTCGATATATTCATCCCAGTTTATTGAAGTCATATCGAAGTTGAAAACCTATCAAGAGGAATTCTAGTGGCAAACAAAACTCGGAATAGCTGCAGTATATATTATCACTTTCATATAATATATTATATATTATATATTATATATTATATATTATATATTATATATTATGTTCAGATATTACATCTTTCATAATTGTATGCTTATTATAAGGAGAGCCCCTTGTAGACCAGATATGGCTGAAGGGCCATTCTCCATAAATCTGTGTAATAAAGAAGAGCTTTATTCAAAATCTCAAAACGTACCATGGTAACCTCACATAATAAAGTAGTTACAATTGACTAGACGAGAGGTCACTAAAATTTTTCTAACAGCGGACCGGATAACTGAAAGAATGACGAGCGCGGGCCGTATAAATGTTTTGCTCAATATATGCAAGTCAGAAGGAGAGCTCTGAGAAGATGTAACATGAAAAAGAACGAAATGTGGAAGAATACGAAAAACTGAAACCAACAGGAACACAGAACTAACATTGCGTACATAACATCACGTACTGTCCGCGGACCTTATAGAATCTCGATGCGGGCCGGATCTGGCTGCGGGCCGTAGTTTGGTGACCCCTGGACTAAAATAATAATACTAATAAGTTAAACGTCCCACTTCTATTGCTTTAATGTAATTTCGCAGTAAGGTGTGACTTCTTTCTCGTGTCCTTACTTCTGGCAGCGGCTCTAATGTCGGAAGTTAGTGCACTTCGAGAGGAAGCCAAAAGTAGAGCATTCGACACCAAATGTTGAAGGGCTTTGGAATTTAAGGTTTGCGTTAAGGCTTTCAACTATCATTGCATCCTCAATTTGTTACTTCAGAGAATATACTTGTAAAATTTGTTGCTGTTGTCAATATATAAAGAGAATGTTATATATGTTGCATTTCCTTAGAACTGTCGGCTTGAAATATTCATAAAAACACTACCCTACACAGTGTCTGACACTTAAAAGACTTGCAAGTAGCCTGTGAAAGATAATGATTCGATATGTGGGCTATGTCAAATGGAAACAGTTGAAACATACAGAACGAGAATAGATAACAGCCAATGATGCAGAATAAGCAGTTAACTGCGTAGCTATGTACCTCTTTTTCATCTTCTGGTACGGCTTCACATAACTTTTTTAAATTATCAGGGGTCCACTAGAGAAGAGAAGAAATCATATATCAGGTGTCAAACTGTAATGATAGATAATGCAAGGCAAAAGCATTAGAAATAGCTTATTTCATAAACAGACACATCAATGTATACTGTGAATCAGTTTAACATTTTGCTCGATTTTAATTGGTGGAAAAATGCAGAAAAAATATATTTATTAGAAAGCAGCATCGATTTTCCCTTGAGATTTCATGTGAAAAGAACAAATAATCCACGTACCTGCCAGTCATTAGTAGTGAAAAACCTCAAAGTAACAACGGCTTTTTCCAAGCGATCATAGAGCTTACAGATCCTTGAGAAGAAAGGAGACAATATATTCAACATACAGTAATGTTCCTAAATTAGAGTATCGAGCTTTTCAAATTGCCGGTGACACAGAGTAAAAAAAATAAAAGTAAACATGTAGTTGATAGGCAATTAATTAAGGAAGTAATTGAGTTATTTACTAAGCAAATAATCAAGTACAGTAAGTATCGATGTAAATGAAAGCGAAAGAAAGCAAAAAATTGCTTTTAAGCAATTAAGGAGCAAGCAACATAGGAGATGTCTGGTCTTGGATGGTCCATCCACAATGTTGGCCAATCTTTACCCACCAACAAACATTCGATGTTATAGTATCGCCCGAGCTGCAATGATCTAGCTCGCCTATATGCAGCCCATGTCATTGTGTAGCTAGTTAGTCGACAGATCCGAAGGGTGCACTACGATGCCAGTGTAACGAAGTGGGAGTCGAACATGGTGTGCGTTCTGATCATTAAGCGGATAATAAAAATACTGCTGGATGAAAATCTGTCTTGAGTGACACAAAGAAATCGCTTTCAAAAAGTAGTGCGGGCAACAATACGTCGCGCGAAATCAAAACATGCTAATTGTTAATACAATGTTCACCTTGGTTTACTTCCAATCAAAATTGCCAGTGCATCTGCTATGACTGCTGGAATTTGATGGCTTACGTAACGCCAATAGTAATAAGCCACTCTAAAACCATAACATAGCAAAAACATATATATATATATGTATATATATGTAGGTATGTATGTGTGTTAAGATAGGTATACATATGTAGGTATGTATGTGTGTTAAGATATATAACATAAAACATAAAATTGCAAAGGTCCCTTTACAATGTATGTACAATAGAGAAAGGTTATATAATTAGGAATATAAACATCAAAAGCTCAGAGAACACACACATTCCATACACATAAACAAACACGCAAACACCCACAAACATACAAGCAGACATAGAAGCAAACTACTTACTTATTTGACTCAAACTGAAAATTGGGCCTTCTAAAAATCTCTTCAAATGGGTACTTCTTCAAAGCCACTTGCCCCTGTATTCCCAAATAGTGCCAATGGAGAGGATTTACATTGCCAGATGTACAATTGTATATCAATGTCTCTGACGGCCTAAAGAAAAAGAAGCAGAAGGTTTGAAATGCATGACAAAGAGTGGTAGTAAGTTCCAGTAAAAACAAAGCGGGAACGCAATTCAT
This sequence comes from Mastigias papua, assembly GCA_964019165.1. NCBI lineage: Eukaryota > Metazoa > Cnidaria > Scyphozoa > Rhizostomeae > Mastigiidae > Mastigias > Mastigias papua. Next base: position 1,804,662 of record OZ025280.1, on the reverse strand, counting down.
TTCAAATATCCCGAAATAGTATAGGGTTGACACGTCACAGGGCTGACACTTCATAGGGTTGACACGTCAATCTCCAGGTAGTATTTACATAAAGACAGGAATAAAAGTAGTTAAAACCATAGGTATGTAATATTGGTAATATGGTTTGTAATATTGTAGAAGAAAATGATAAAATGTGGACAGATCAACAACAATGCGGAAGCAGCCACGGCATAGCAAGGCAATGAATACCATAGAACGACATGAAAACTGGCTCACTCACTGAATGACAGTAGAATACCAAACTGCAGCTAAAATCGCATTTGCAACATAATCAACGGGCACAACATCAGCAACAGCATCATTTGAGTACATCATTGTTCGAAGCATCCCCTTACCGGCCTTGGATAACAAGCAAATAAACTTTACTATACTTACAAAATTGGGGACCGATAGAAGATGCACTAAAAACAAATACGTGACATACAACAGCAAATGTCAGCTCTCGCTTTGAGAACAAATGCGATTGAATCAGGGGCCTGCCGAACTGTGGGGTGTGGAGCTTGACAATCCCATTTTTGCAAAAGTGATATATGATTACTTGGCTTGTTGTTAAAAGCTGGTATTTAAGGTCATGGCTGGTCAATTGTTGAGCCATGTTCAATTGTCGGTAACTGTTTTGCTACACCCCTCACTCAAAATTACTTCAGCACGGCATTGCATACAATGTTGACCAATGAAGGTAACTTAAGGCAGTCTGGGTTATCCAGGAAGTGACATTATTTAATATTTTAGTTAATTTCTACTTTCAGATGATATTTCCCAGTTTAAGAACATGAAACCATGACAAGAAATAACAAATGTTTGCTAAGACTCCCCAAACATAAGACTGAATATGCTGGCAAGTACTTTCGTTGTATGGGTGCAAAAATCTATAATGAACTGCTTATCGAAATCAGGACAACTGAATCTTTCACGGACTTCAGCATACGTCTTAAAAAACATGTTGTCAGTACATTTTAAAATGTTATGTTATATATTTCATCACGGCAGTATATATAGCTGATACTCATCATTGATTGTACAATTTTACTAATAGTTCATAATAAGCTAGGTTTCTATTTTTAACGTCAGTTTTCCCTTTGCGCTAATCAGGACACAAGCTGATAACAGCACTACTAGTTGGAGTGTAACCTCCTGTATAAAGATTCTCTGTATTATTAGTATTATCTTATTATTACAATTGAGCACCACATTTTACTTGAATGCTCCTTATGGTGTGTTGTGTTGTGTTGTGTTGCGTTGTGTTGTGTAGTGTTGTGTTTTGTTGCGGTGTAATAGTCCTTTCTAGGTGTAAATGCAGGCTTGCGAACGTGGATACATACAAAAATGATAAAGTAATATAAGCTTACAGCCACAAAGAGTCCTGTTGGTCCATTGTAGTTATCAATCCAGCCCTAATAAATGATAGATTGTATCAAATTAAAAAAAATGCAGAAAAATGATATCATCTAGTCTTGTTTTTCTCAATACACTTTATCCCATGTAACGACACACCGAAATAAGTATAGAACTAGTCTGCTTTTGAATTGCCTCAGACCATACAATAAACGACGAGATGCTTAGATAATTACACTAAACTCACCGGAGATGGCTCCCTATATGAACCAGCTATAATTGATGGCCGCACAATAGAGATGGGCATCTCATCTCTTTCTGTAGTGACAATATATTCGGCTAGGCCTTTCGTAAATGTGTATGTGTTTGGATAATCTCCAAGTAATGACGGGGTCATTCCCGATATCATTTCATCTGACATCCACCTCAAAATTAATACACAAATTTACTTCCAAAGTTTGGATACAAATCTCCTGAGTGATGCACCATATCTACTACATGTCTTGGCTAATGCTGAGTACATGAATTCTGGAGCTACCTCTGTTTTGCACTACCTTAGTTCAATAGATAAGAAGAAGAGCAATTCAACAGCTCCTCCAAGTCTTCTCCAGGATCTTTTCTTATACATAAACTGTACATTAATCTATACATGGGTACTATGTGCAGGCTGGGACCTATTTTGCAAAAATTTTTGGATTCCAGGAGAAAGTTTGAGGAAGTCAGAGATTTCTTTTCTTATTATACCACTGCTGATCATCATCTATTGGCTGCATATTTCATAGCATGCTTTACAAAGGGCGTGATACCAAAGGGTGTAGACCACAAACTTTGGCCTACCTTAACTATTGCATGTGGATGGTAATAATACAATATGACAGAATTTAGATTAGATTTTGGCTTTCTTAAGGAACATGAAGTACTTATTTTTTTAAACAATATGAGATTCTAACTCTTCATACCTCTACCGGTTACAAGCACTCTGGGTTCTTGAATACAGATCAGCTAACAACATGATACATCTAACTGCCATGTCACGGCACTAAAGCCCTCAGTCTGGGTGACTGATGCCACCCATGACTTTCTCGGACAATCAATGCAACTAGCAAGCAATCACATGATCAAAAGAAAATTCAGTATCACTTCATTGCTCATTCAGTTGAATACTCACTCAAGTGAATCAATAAGCTTCTGTGGCTCGACAGGTACAGGGTAGATTTTCTCCTCAATTGTATCTTTGTTACAGTTTGAGTAAGCAGTTGAAACATGACAGAACATCTATAATGATTAGGAATGCCAATAAACCTCACTGCATATCAACAAGCATCATTGAGATGATAGAAAGATCTGTGGTGCATGCATACAAATGTCTGATAATATCTTAAAAGTAAAATTGATGTGCATTGTTATACGCACAATGATCATATTACTCTAACAAAATGTATAAAGCAGTTGCAAAAGTTTGGGCAGATATTGAACTTCAAGTGGAAAAATTATTTCAGTATCATTAGCTGCTATGAGAGGGTTCTAAAATAAGAAAATTCAATACGGGTGAAAATCAAACAGATAAAATATCTACTTATGAAATGATCAAGAACAGCATCATTTGTAGGTCATAGAGTCTGTCTACAGGATAAATCTTGGTTTCTACCATTTTCATAAAACATAAATACCACAAGTCTAATTAAAGCAGATGTGCATTCAGGGCTGTTGTGAAGATGATGCTTCTAGGGGGGGGGGGGCTAAATAAAAACCTGCTGACGATGTTGGCATGACATTCAAGGATGTTGTATCTGATAGCATGCCAACACTCCTCAATATGCTTCAAATATTACAAACAACATGTTGGATACCTATTTGGTATACCTTTGATGGCTATAATGTGCCAATAAAGTAATGCTATTTAGCAAAATATCATAGGATTTGCCAACAAAAGGCAAATTTCATCAATAAAGTGCTTCTCCAGGAGGGATGTGATACCCAGTGTCCCCCCCCCCATATTAGGGCTGTATGCATTTTCATATGGTAATGGCAGACAAGCTGATCTTATAATACCTCAAGCTTCTTCATTCCTTTACACAGTTCAACCATAGCTCTTACACCTAAGACATTCATTTGCATTGCTAACCTATGGATAAGAAATATATCAAACCACATTAGAGTAAAAATAAATGTCTGCAAAACCCAATTTTAAAATATACTATCATGCTAAGGTGGGGCATGAGCCATTTGAGGGCAAGAACTAACTCTAGGAACACAAGCAGTGGGCAATATTTGAATAGCCCTTTAAAATTGAGCTGCTAATAGCAACTAGACTTTGCTAGTCCATATATCAGTTGTATCATCATTAGCATACACAGACTGTGGGAAGAATTGTTGGAGAAGAAGCATTTGCAATAAACAAAGTGTTCTTGTCAAAAAGTTTTGGCAGAAGAAAGACTGGGTGGACCAATTGAAGAAATTACATTCCTCATAGAACAACTGCAGAAAAATATTCATAATAATCGAGGTGACCTTGTCATACTATTCTTAGTAGCAAAAACTTATGCAATGATTTTTATATAGAATACCAGTCACCATCCTGCCTGAGCTAACTTGATATGAAAAAGGGATAAAGAGAATTTAATTAAACATCCTTTTGGCAACAACAAAATTTTCGAAGTCAAATATATAAAAATTTTGTTACAAAATCTTCTAACGTATATGCATACTATACCAAAGACAAACACAAAACTGTATAAGTTTTTGACAAGGATCTTGGTATATTTACCTCAAATGCTCATCAAACTTGACAGTTGCAGCTGAATGAATAACAATATTGACATTATCTTGTAGTAATAATCTATCCTCTTCACATATGCCAAGTCCATCAATAAGCATGTCACCAGCAATGGCTCGTACTTTCTCATCAAAATGTGGTATTCTGCTCCTTAGCCCTCTGAATAGCTATCAAAACAAAGAAAATCTTGAGATCCAGGTTGATCTTTTGTGGTTGGATGGCACACTTAACTAGCACATAGTCTCCTGATCTGAAGATCACAAGTTCAATATATATATATATATATATATACATTTATCACTATAAACTACCTTACCTCCATATTGAAGAGACTTTTCATTCTTTCCTCTGAGGTCCTTCCTTTCTTAGAGCGTAGGAGCATATATATTTTCTTAACATTTGGGCAACTTCTTAACAACTTTTCAATGATGACTTTGCCAAGGAAGCCAGATCCTCCAGTTATGAAAATAACTTTATCCTCATAAAATGACCTGATACTGTGATGTTGATCCATTTTCCAAAGTGGCTCCAACCTTGATTCTGTAAAAATGTTCATAAATGGGACATTAGATCTGTGTGCAGATGTACAATTTGAAGGGAAAAGTAGTGAAATTCTGCTTTCACTAAATCTGTTTCTGCTAAGCTAGTCCAAAATAATCATTTTTTTAAATACTCCATAATAAAATACCCCTTAATTGTGGGCACTTATGGGGAAGTTTTGGAAATGACATTGACAAAGTGCTGTTAACAAAAATTTACTTTTTACTATCGTTACTTTTCTACATTGAACTAGTTAGGGATAAGTGACACGAATAAGACCTATTCAGAAAAGTAATTGAAAATGGGTGCAAATCTTTTAATAACGCGTGAGATAGTAAAGACTACTAGCACTATTTTAATCGTAGATAGCTCATAATGGAAAAAAGAGGCTCAATGCAAGAGGTATATTATAATGCAAATTTAACCTTATCACCCATTTCCCACAAAAAATGCACTCACAAAACTGACAGCCTGTTAGAGGTAGAAAGTTCAAAGAGTCGTTCGACCGCATTGACTTTTATTGCGAAACAACGCCGGGCAGTAGCAGTGATATACGGCGCCTTGTATGGGAACGAAAAGAAAGCATAGTACAAAAATGTTATTTCCCTCGCACAACAAGCACAACAAACTATCTCCAATATCAACACCTGCCTTACTTCGCGGCTTTGTCAGCTAACAAATTTAATTGCTTTCTAGGCCAAAACCATAGCACATCCAATGAGGGGAGGTGTACAAAATGAATAACCGGTAAAACCACCTCATTGAAAAATCAGCGGCAGAATGCAATGCAGTTACCTTATTACTTTACCGGTCAGCACACTTCGTTTGTTTTCCACCTACAACTGTGCAATGTTCAGTATTGTGACAGTCCATGCATCTCAGGCGCCATTCTACTACAACACAACAAAACCAGTGGGTACAACACGATACAACAAAAGGTCTCTAGTAGTTTCAATACGAGGCACTTAACATTTTTAAATCAATTATCATGGGGCTTTTGATCGGTAGCTAGTGGTTACAAGACATTCTGTAATTAAGTAATCATTTGGGGATAACATGATGGGCAGGGCAGGCCTCAAGGGGTTTAGGTGTAACATTTGAAAGAAGTTACACAGAACAGGTTTACCAGCGAGGGGTAGTAAATGTGGCACCCAGAGGAGTCCCAAAGAATTGTCCATAGTTGTGCCCGCGGGTATGATTTATCCCACAGAAAACCTCGAGAGGGCACAAGCGATCGCCAGATGGAAATGATAGGACTCACGAGATGGCACATAGATGAACTTACTTTTGAGACAAACTGAGTTGGTTTCATTCGCTCAAATCAATTTGGTAAGCATACAGCTTCAACTTTTACAACATAGTCTAATGCATTATGTCAAATATAACAGAAATGACAGGTATGAAGCTCTTTAGTCTGCTGCGATTTGTTTTCTTTCTGGCCTATGTTATGTGGCCTAAATGGGAAGGGTAGGAAGCTCTTGGCGACGTAGGTGCACCAGCAAGGTACAACATCTGGAACACGGTTCCCGTTTCAATACTTGGCAACCAGACTATATTCTTCTTTGTATAGTAGGACCTGTTAGATGTGCTATCAGTTTTCTATATCAGAATATTGGAAAATACGGTCACAGATGGAGTATTGAAATTGGGTAAATAAGTATCCTTCCTGTAGAAATAGCCCGCATTGGAAAGTAGGGCACTTACGCCCGGTATATCTAGGTGTACAGCGTGTAAGATCACCAAACATATATTTCCTCTGTGCACTTTCTATGCAGATTCACGTTTTACATTTTTTCGGAAATTCTTCTCTTGCCACTTTATTTAAAGAAACAAAAATATTTATAATTTATTATGATTGAAGCCTACACCACACACTTCCGAATCTAGAAATGATCTTTTTGATCAAAGTGTTCAGTGCTGTTTCCTGAGAACATCTTTGGCGTGCAGCTTCCATGCTTCCTTTAATGGAAAGTTACCCTGCAAATAACAATTGGTTACCTGAAACAAAGAAAAGGAAACTCATTTGACATTGTTAATAGCCTTGATTTATCAAAATAGTTATGATAAACTTTTTCCTTGCAACATTCTATGTTTAGGGGCTTTTATAAGTCATTGTTAATGCAACAGAACTAACAAGTTTATGACTACCCTCATGTTAAGGGATGCAATTCATCAGGTTGTTGTTATGCTCTAACTTATAATCAGTGATGATTGCTATGATGTTGTAAATAATGGGTTGAAGGTTGGTGCATTAAATTGTGTTTTAGTTGTAGTATGGTGTAGTTTTGAAAGATTTGTCAAAAACAATTTATGGGAAGGGGATATAAGGGATAGACAGAAAGAGAGAGACAGCTACAACAGTGATGTGTTGAAGAGTTCACCTCAAAGTACAACACATTAATTTGAAATGATGTGTTATAGCAAGTAACTATATGATGAATAAATAGATTTTAGGGTTCATTTGCAGTACACCATAATTGTGTTTGTGTATGGATAGTGACATTCTAAACTTTGCATTTGATGGAAGTTTTTTCATTAAGTCTCCACAAGTTTGAGTTTCAGTGGGCAGATAATCCTTTTACCACATATTAGCGGAAGTAAATGGAATAATGGTTTTTGTCTAGGAGTATGTGCTGCTCTGGATTGTGGTTAATGTGGATGAAGTGACAGAAAGTCCTCTGTGAAGATATAATATATGAATATATGGATTAGCTGTTTGGCTCTTGGTATCTTGTTTATAAAGAACGTTTGTGAGAATTTCAATTATGCACCATTTGTTCCTTTGAATTATTACTGACAACATTTCTTATCATTTCAAAGTTTCCCACATCTTTTTACATTCAAAGGATTGCTATGAAGGAATAAATTTCCCAGTGAAAAATGGAACAAATATTGGCAGATGCCAAATCTTTGGCACAGAGGTTGCAATACCATGATAGTGCTGCAGATTCTCTTATTAATGATGCTACAAATCTGCAGACAAAGCTGCAGGCAATGAAAGAGGTATGGTTGAGTTTTTGCAACATTGTAGATTTGTTTCTGTAGCTGCATTTATTGAATTTCTCAAACTTTCTGGCATACTCATTGGGTGCCTTATATCTTTGAAAAACCTCCTCACATATCAGAAACTAGTCTTAGCTTTCAAAAAACTATAGTTGTAGACCTTATGTGTATTAATTTCTTCTGTGACATGCATTTGCCATAAATTGCAACAATTATTGTTTTGTTATGAGACTTAAGTTGGCATAGTGACCTATATGTAACTTATCCAAATGAAGTGCCATCTATGAGCTACATTATCTTGTAATTGAGAACAGCCTCTCAATATTATCTCCCTCTCTATAGTATCGGGAGGAGGTATCTAAGCTCAATGAAGCTGCAAAGCACAGACCAAGGAGCACCCTTATTCTTGGCAGCCAGTTAGAAAATCAGAGAATTCGGGATTTGGAGAATGAGAATAGGGAACTGCACCTTGCTCTAGCTGATCACCAGTCAACTCTAGAATTGATCATGAACAAATATCGTGAGCAGGTGAGTTTTAAAGTAAAGTTGCCATATATTTTCATCTTTTGCTCTGACTTTAGACATCATTTTTTCATGAAAGAAAATCAGTATATTTTTGAGCTTTCATTAACTTTGAAGTAAAGTTTCCATACATTTTCATCTTCTGCTCTAACTTTAGATATCATTTTTTCATGAAAGAAAATTAGTATATTTTTGAGCATTCATTAACTTTGAAATACCTGTATTCAATGGAGCAACTGTCCTTGCAAGTTGGCTGCATAAAGTACTTTGTGATGTTTCTTCATAAGAAATATCATATTTCAAGGGGTTAACATGTGTTTGTTGGTATTTGCAAATCCTCAAGAGTACATGTTGACTTTATGAATTGTCAATTGTTTTGAGAGGAAATTATGATGATTTCAGGTTCTTAACTTGTTGACCAACAAAAAACTGGATAATGCTGCTATGGAGCATATACATAGAAACTCTGGGGTAAGTAGAACCAGGTGCTCACATGGGCTTTAATTGCAAATATTAATGCATATGTACTTGTGGTGGGCGAGTGGCCAAGTGGTTAGAGCACTTGACTGCTTTGCGAAACATCAATGGTTTGAGCCAAACCCTCAGATCATAGTTGGGATGCTCGCTCACTGTTGACCCAGCAGCAAATGGGTACCTGGTGGCAACACTGGGGAAGTTAAAGGCAGCAAGGAAAGGAACTGGCCACCCTACCTCATTATGCCGGTGGCTCAGGATAAGTGCCCCTGTAGTGGTCACTCCCCCAACGTACAGAATTGTACATGGGACTCACCTTTACCTTTACCTTACTTGTGAATAGTATGTTTGAACTAGAAAATGTCACTATCACACAATGAGAGTGGGACATTCTGTAGTGAACTGAAAGTACCTCTTTCATCTGACACTCATCAGAGTATAGAATGTTGTATACTGTATTTCCTTGAAAGAGTGCTCCCCTGAAGAGAGTGCTGTCCTTTTAAAATTAGCACCCCCTACTGTTTGCGATGTGTTTGAACCATCTCTATTTCTACACAATAGTTAATTCTGTTGTTCCATAATGGTGTCTTGTTTTGTGTTTAGTGAATTTTCTTTGGTGTGTTAGGTTTTCATGCTGTTGCCCCATAGCTCCATTGCCTCTTGTTGTCACTCTGCTGGTTTGTGTAATATGTGCTACATATATTATCATTAGTCATCAAAAAACTGAATTAAAGTTGTTGAATCCAGTCACTATACAGTTATTTATTTACTGATTTTTATATGACCACCACCTCTCAGATGACTGCCTCCCTCAAACGAGTGCTCCCTCTCAAAGACTGACTTTTAATCAGCACCTAAGATTCATCTTTTGAGGAAATACAGTATAGCTTTTGGTTGTTATATGACATTTCTTACTCTTATGATTGTCTGATGAAAGAAGCACTTTCAATATTCTATGGAATGTTGTGAAATATGCAGTTGTGTCTATGATAAGGTCCTTCTTGATGAAGTATATATATCAGAAATTTACTTTTGCATGCCAGCACATGTGCTTGAATTGCAGTTTTGGATTTGTTTTTCTGTGTTATTCAACATGCTTGTTGAGTAACAGAGAAAGCCATTTAAAATTGCATACATGCAAAAGTATGTTTTCTTATTTCTGAAGTAGTCTCTAGTGAGCAAGGAGTTCTCTTTCTTGGGATGCAATATATGAGGGCTTTTTGAATACTGGCTTTTGCAAGGTAGAAGTGTTCACAAAAGGAAGTTTTATCTTTTGCTCTGTTGTATAACAGTATAAATTCCAGAGGCAAAGTGCCACTTACTTTTACCTGTTACCTGAGGCTCTGTGCAAGAACCAGTTAGCAGCCTGCTTGGTGCCAGAAAGCTATATCAATAGCATTATCTAATGGTTTTGTATTGCAAGATGCTTTTGTTGCTTAGTGAAATGTATGACAAAATACAAAATTAGGCCTATGCAATATTATTGAAGTGGCATATGAAAAACATGTGTTCACAGAGAAGTCTATCTCAAAATTTGTTTCTGAAGTGACTCCCCTGTCTTTTTCACTAGGGGCCAAAGTCTTGATAGTCAAAGATCTTAGAATGAAAGGCATTTCTGTTTCTATTTTTCATGAAGGACCTAAGTGTACTAAGAGAGAAGGTCAATGAGATGGCAACAGTTATGCACAAAGCTGCTGAGGCTGATGAAGAGGTTGAGCACAGTGAAGCTGAAATGATGGCAAAGTTGAGGTATGAAAACAGAACTTTGAGAGAGCTGTTAAACATCAGTGGACACCCGAAAAAGGAAATTGAAAAATTGCAACAAAGGAAACGTGTAGAAGAAGAGAAGTTGCTAATGAATGGAGACATTACGTCATCTGAAGACAGGTCGATAGATTCCAGTGCTGATGAGATGGATGGTCGGATGGATACAGTGAAAAGAAAGAGTAAGGTTGGAGGAACAGAGCCAAGGATGATTGGTGCAAATGGTGAGAGTGTTTGCCCGGGAGGAGGGCCTGGATCCGCAGGGGAGAGTGTGTGTCCGGGAGGGCATGCATCTGCCGGTAAAGGCTCGTCTGTGGCTGGTAGTACTGATGATGTGAACTTGAATCGCTCAGAATCGGACGATTACGGTGATTTTTTTAGCGATGGTAAGAGAGACAATTATCGAAATGAAAATGAACCTGACACGGATGGGACATTAGAGAAAAAACCAGAGCGTTCAATGCCAGCAGACGATCTATTCATCGGCAGTATAGGTGATGAAAAACACAAACAGGAAGATCTTTTGGACTTGTATAATTCTGAGGGTATTTTAGGGGAAGAAGGTGGTGAAGATAGCGTCAGTAAAAGGAAGAGTCTAGGTCACGAAAGTAAGATATCTGGGATAAAGTTCCGACGGTCAACTAAGCAGAAAAAAGTTATTCAGGCTGATTTGAAATCATACTTTCAAGTTAGCGAAAGTAGTAATGCAGATATAGACGATGAAGGAAATGTAGAGAATGATAAGGAAGATGACAGTAAGAGAGTTGATGGAGCTGAAAAAGTAGATTCATGTGAACAAGACGAAAAGCAGTACTTGGGTGATTTTGATGGGAAGCAAGAAATTTCACCGAGAGATGATTCACAGACCGTCGGACTTGATGCAGATGAAAATATTTTTTATAATCCGAATTTAAATAGAGAACTATCAAATGCAGTAAGAATGGCGAAGCTAGGCATTGATGTGACTGGCAAACGTATTGTGAATATAAATTATAATTTCTCCCCACCAGAAAGCCCAGTTGACAGTCCGGAGGTTCCGGATAGTGAGGAACGCAAGCACCGGACCGTGCAGTTAGACTACTCGGATTCTGATTCGGATGATGCCGAGATAATGGTTGAGGATCAATTTGATGATGCTGGCGATGGAAGTGAGAGCAGTTCGGGTAGTTCTGATAATGATGTTGCCGGTGATGATGAAGTTGACGTGACTGAAGAAGACTTAATAGGTAAATTGGATGAGGGAGGGGAGTTTGTTCTTTCTACGTGGACTAGGCCTGCGAATAGATGTAAGCACTTGAATGAAGAAGAGAAGTGTTCGCCAGAAGAAGAAGCAGCCAGCTCTGAGGTGGCAACAAACAGTGAGATACGGCGTGACGTGGATGCACTAAGTAGTGAGTTTGCATTCACGGAGGCTTACTTACAAGAGGATCAATTCACTGGTGGCAGTATCGAAGCGAAGTTTGCAAAGAGGAAACGATACAAGAATGGAAACATAGCCAGCGCTGTGACCCTTTCCCCTGGGGCTGATAATGTAGGTAGCCCCAGGTGTGGTATCAGGTCAGACTCGGATCTGACTGTCGAAAGTGAAAACCCAAGCCCAGACGTTGATGAATCATTTGGAAGTGAGAAAACTGGTGATGAATTAAGCGAGGCAGTTTCTGATCCGGTAAGTTCGTCTGGATCCGACATATCTCTTGGACCATCGAAGTCTTCATCTGGAGAAATAGACCCGACTATATTTATGAAGAAATTGGCGGGAAGCTCGGCAGACAGATTCCAATCAAAAACCGCATCGGAACTTAATGATTTGCTGAGTGACCTTGATGCTGAATTAGAAATGGAGGACCAGGACTCTGATTGATCCTACATTGGACTGAGGAACTGTCTTGGAAATCGTTGTTGATATTGAGTGAAGGGAGTCATATCTATTTGAGGCAAACCATTAAAGCCAAGTTCACACTTCGAACCAGGCTTTAGTTTTGTTGCGTGAGGCTTTCTATATATATATATATATATATATATATATATATATATATATATATATATATATATATATATATATATATATATATATATATATATTGGGAGCCGAATGCCTCTTACGTTATCGACAAGTAATACCACCAGTTAAGTATTGCGGCTATACGCTTTAGTTGTAATTCTTTGATTTCGCTCGACAGTACTTTTTCAGTTACCCAGACGACAAACAGCATTGAGTGTGAAAGATTGTACTCTCTGGCCCTTATTCCCAGGAATCAAGCAATTCAGTCACAACAATCGAAATACCTTGCAAGCGCTGAAGTGGCTTCCAGCTTTTCAATTTCTAGAGCTCAGCCTTACACAAGCAGCCAATGAGTGCCCATTCAGGCCATTCCTATGGTATTCTGAGTGAACACGTGCCATTTCACAGCAGCAGGGACTGTAGCTGGTGGCACAGAACTTTGCCTACTTTGAAATAGGGATTCAATCTTTCTCTTATATCATCTATGTTGCAATCTACGATTTAGTTTCTTCATTGTGCCACTCCTACCATTGACCACTTGTAGCCCACTGACTAGAGAGCAAATACACGTTTTTTAATAAGAAACAAGTATACATATATGAACATGAAGCTCATATCAGGTAAAAATGAAATATTAAGAACACGGGCAGGCTGAGCTGCAAGAGTAAACTCAATTTTTGCAAGAAAATGTTTATCAAGCTGGAAAAAAATCCAAACTATCTGTATCTCAAGTGTTTGAAGTAAACATTCTATTCCTCATCTCACAGTTGCCTTGTTATTGTAAGTTTCAAGACTTTTAAGAAACATTCAAGAAACATTTAGGGCTTTTTTTGACAAAACATTAAGAAACATCCAAGCTGAAAGCAGGAAGTTTGTTTTTTTATATTAAAAACGTGTATGTCAACTTGCAAGTTCAACTATTTAGTCATATTAGTAGAGCAGGGGTTGCTTATTAATGGTATATCTTACTCCTTTACAACTGTCCAGGACATAAAGTGTAGAAATTGAGCACAGTTTCATTGGAAAAATGACAAATATGCGGAAAGTGCTTGGTGCAACAGGAGCAAAGCTGCTGCTTGATGTCAATTGTCATTACCATAAATTCGAAAAGCCAATCACTTTAAACTTGGCAAACATTCTAGTTAAACATTCTATCTTTCCAATACTATTTGTATTCAATTTCCATGTAATGTCAAAGCAGTATCCATTGCAATGTCCATTGGATACAGGTTTCTTATGAAATCTGATAATTAAGATAACACATAGATTTGTTGCTAGAAACTAATGCATTGACCAACATACATTATCACCTTCATGAGATCTTAGTATTTAGTGCTAGTTTAGGCAATTCCACAACAAGAAAGGCTAGATTATTGCTACTAATGTTTCCTTTTTTACATGTTAGAAGAGTATTTCAGTTGTCATTATGTGAGATTCTAGTATTGGTTATTTTTTATAGAATGTTACCAAGAACTAAACACCACACATTGTCTTATGTCTCTACTGTTATGTTTCCTCACATGTATCATACCTTACACTGAGCAGCAACAAACTGAGCAGCAACAAACTAGGCCTTAGTTGAATGTAATGAGCTAACTTGCTAAAAAGAAGTCTACCAGAAAAAAACAAATTGATTAATATCCAATATCATTTATTGTTTTATTTTTACAATGAAATGTTCGCTTTCAAAATCTGCATAGTTATGAAGGTGGAGCACCAAATCCGCCTCTCCCACGGCCAATCCCTGCGCTGCCACGCTACAAGGATGAAAGAAGAGTTTTAGTATCTTGTACAATATTCAAACTTGGAACACAGAAACATACTATGAATAAGAAGATTCTGCAAGATTGAGTTTTGGGGCTTACAGAACTGCAAAAAAATTGATAAGAAAGAATGCATAGATTTTCAAAGTTAATTCTAATTCATTATCTTTGTCATTTTAGTTCAACAAAAAGTTCTCTTGTAATGACATTGGATACAATTTTCTCACATTGTTTCATACAGGAAAAGATACTGCAAAACGTGTTATTTGTTTTCAGACAAACTACCTTATCTGCACAATCATTTTACCACACAAAAAAGTGGCAACATTTTTTAGACATAATAAAAGCTCTTTCATGCGGCACTCATCAGAGTATGAAACATCAGATAATGACCAAAAGGTAAACATATATATATATATATATATATATATATATATATATATATATATATATATATATATATATACATATATTAATTCGGCTAAGGCTGACATAGATAAATACTAAGTCATGAGTGGGCTACCACAATTGGAAAATTTATTTTGGCCCCAGTGCGGATTCGAACTCACAATGTTTAGATCAGAAGACTCCTGTGCTAATCAATTGCGCCATCCCGGCACAATTGTGCAATTGTGGTAGCCCACTCATGACTTAGTATATATATATATATATATATATATATATATATATATATATATATATATATATATATATATATATATATATATATATATATATATATATATATAGCCAGATGTGGATGCAAGTGATATGATGAATAATGTGTCTAGTAGGCCCTAAGATTGGCCAATTAGCACATATTCACCATTGTAATCATTTTCAATCACGTAAATCACAATCATGTGGGACATTCTTTATCAGGGGAAAAAGTATATATTTAGTAAGAGAATGTAACCTACTTAGCAATGCCATCTCAAAATTTGTTTTCATTAAATATTGATTTAAGTACCTATTGATTTGTGATATGTGTAATACTGAACCATATACTCACAAATTCTGGCTGAAAGTCACTACCAGCACCAGCAGGCTTTGCATCCATCCCCCCACGTCTGTATTGATCTCTGTCAGCTTCTCGTCCACTTGGACTTCGTGGTTCGGCTGCTCTGGGTCTTGCTCTAGTATCAGCCTTAGGCTGTCTCTTCAGAGTGGCAGGAACAATTTCAGGAGGAAGGTGAAGGTATTCTCTCAAGTATTCAATTCCTAAATACAGAGCTGTCATTTTTACAAAGAAGCACTCAATTTAAAATATTTGCTGATTACTTTTTCATGAAACAAGTTTATTCATATACCCAAATACTTGTGAGATAAGTGAAAAAAATTTCTAACTAGAAAATCAATTTCAATCCATTTCTTGGGAGGCTGTTTCTCTAAATATTTGAGGATTGCCTGATTCATATTGTGGAAAAATACAAAATTTCTTAGAGCCAGCCTGTTCATGAATTTAGCTAACAATGCAGCAGTAACAAATGAGAATGGAACACGAGCAGTCATTACCACACACAAATCTTCCTTACCCTCATTTGTAAGAAACCAATAGTAGTGCCTCCACGCAAAATTCTCGGATACGTATCCTCTTGACTTTAGTGACTGAGAAAGCAAATTTATCAGAGTATAACATATCACTTGCTACAATTATATACACTGGAAATGTACAAAAACGATAAAAATGTACAAGATTTGGCTTTTTCATCGAAAGACATTGAAGGTGAACATCAGCTACACTTTAGTGTTTCACACATACTTAAAAACACTAATATCTATATGGTTAAACATATTATAATATGACCCAAAACTTAAGTGGATGGCATTAAATATTTCAAATATATGTGTACTTTGAGACTGACATTCGCTGATCAAGCAATTGACTAACATTGTTGACAACATATTTTCTCCTGTTTCGTGCTATTTCTTGCTTCTCAAGATATCCTGTGTGTATCACTGACAGAAAATGCTTCTGGCGTGACACAACTATCGATACAGAGTAATACTACACGAAGGCTCGTAACCTAGAACGGGGTACGTTACTAATAACTGGAGCAATGATAAGAGATACCCATATTTACCTCCATTGTCTTTATGACTTCGAGGTTAGGAACATTTTCCAGCTCAGTGTGCTTTGGAGCATTGTAATCTTTCACAGCGACCATGACTCCATGTTTGAAGAGAGATTCGTATATGATTATTCTGTTCTTTTTCGGGATAAGCATTTTGGCAAGGCCTAGGATATTAATGGTTTTCAAAATCACGTCGTGTTGTAACAAGTACAGAAAAAGCAATAGCGCAATAATTGCATGTAATTCAAGAGAAATACAAGAAAAATTGCTTAAGGACCACTTCAAAAGACATCAATGTATATGTTTTGTAACATTATATAGGTCGATGTTATGGATAGTGTTAGGTTTGAACGGAATACCTCAGGTCTCAACACCAAATAGCGATGATCAGTTAAAAAGGGCCTATCTTCCATTCTATTTTCAATCGAGGCTGTGTTTCGCTGCGGGCCAGTCTGCGGGAAAAGCGGGTGTTGATGATATCCGCGTGCTAATGCGAAATACGCGTTTAAAAGCATGAACTGAAATGCAATGACATGACATGAAATGAGGAGGGATATTTAGAGTGCACAAATAAGTTTGGAATCCAAGGGAATACTTCCTACATATCTTATGGTTTCAATTACTTCCAATACACTTCTTTATAAGAAAATGACTTAGAAATAAGACAATAGTGCTCGACTATCATCACCCAACCCAAACTCAGAAGTTTTAGCACTGGAATCATGAAAAACTAAGAAAGTTTTAAAATTAAAGAAAGTTTCAATACTACTGGGTCAAAAAACTTTCTTATAAAAAGCTCATATTAACTTCTTGAACTGCATTGTTCTTGAAATGAATCATAAAAGGACCCAAACCCTGGCAGTTAAATTTGCTTATCTGTAGTTCAATAGTTGTCAAACAATACCTGTTTCTAATCTTAGGCAAAACAAGGGTAGATGCAAGGAAATTGAACTGCTGAATTGAGTGTAAAACAACTTAACCTTTTTTTATTGGATGACTTCTGGAGTTCAGTTTCACATTTATTATCACCAAGCATTAAGTAGTGAAACAATTTCCATTCCATTCAAAAGACTACAGTACATTTTAGTTGTCAAAACTCTTGAGTATTGAATAAACCCCCCCCCCCAACGATTGTTAGTTTTCTAAAAACATTTTTTCAGCCCTGCCACTGTTATTCCTGGTTCAATGTATTGATTTTGCGGATTTCTTCAGGGAAATTGTCTCTCTCACAAGAGCCTGTTTTCATTTACTCAAAGATAAACTAGAAAGTTATTTTTTAACTGCTTGCAATATTACTATAATTTTCTTCACTTGGTTTTTATTGACACTCAATAATTAGTCAGTCTTCCTAAGTTGTTCCTCGCAATATATATGTGTTCTATGTTCCAAACCCCATTTGCTCTAGTCACCATTTAATATTTTAAAGATCATTGCCAACCCCTCCCCAATTATTCCCACCCCCCCCCTTAATTGCACGGTTCGAGGGTACGTTTACGCTCTACTACGAAGGAGGCCTTGCAGCCTACCAGTCACGTGGCATTGTTTGCCATCGTTTGCCTGTCTTCTATAAATAATAGTAAGACAAAAGCTGTTCTTATTGGACAATGGAGACCGTAATGCCATATCCGGTTGAGTTTGTTGTTGCCTCAGGAAAATTTCCTTCATAACTTTTGACTTCAAGCTCTGTTCTGGTCGACCCTATCCTGTATAATCGACTGAGCATTCATTGTGCACGGTATATCTAACTGTAATTTACTAGGGACTCTGCTTACTTGCACATAAATCAAGAGGAATTACTTGAAGTCCTTGGCATCAAGTCTGTGTTCAGCAACGGTTAACCGGTCAATTGAGACTAATTGAGGGATTCCTGGATCCAGCAACTTATAATTCGTAAATATGATTGAAAAGGTAAGCGCTCTTTACTCCTTGTTGCTTTGTCTAATGTATTCCATCAAATTGTGTATAGATTGGACAGTTTACAGCACTTGTCTTAGTTGAAAGTTACCTGTTTCGTTAGGCCATTAGCTATCGCGACTGCCACATCATCAAAGTAGCGTGGGCCTCGCGAAGGATCATCTATCTAGTATTGTGGTCGCGCTTTGTGGCTACCTTCACCCGCAAACTAGGTTTACATTTACATCTTACATATCAGTATGCTGTACATTTGATGGCCAACTGGCCTAAGAAATCGCATTCGACCAGGTGCATTCGACGGTTCAGTCTTGGCAAATATAAAGTAGATACAACTTTTCTACGTTTGACTAGTTGCCTTGAGCATAGATGTTACTTTCTGGTGTAAACTGCGCGAGAGCATTTTCTGTCAACATACCGTGCACTGTCTTTTCCGCCATGAACCCGTATAGCACATTTAAAAACACAGACCCCTGTCGAGTAATCGACAGTTTATACTCAAGCACGACTGTTCAAAAACGGTTAGCATCATTGCTAGGTATGCCATCAAGGGGTCATTCATTTAGTACGTACGCACGAAGGGGGGGGGAGGGGGGGTCAAGCAAATGCGTACGAATGCGTACAAGGGGGGAGGGGGGGGTTGACACATTAAGTACGTACGCAAAGCAAAAAATTATAACTATCAGCTTTTTGCAGACATCCTGCAATATTTTCATTTACAAAGGACCCCTCGCTGCCATTTAATTAGTGTAGTACGTATTCAGTTGAACTCACTTCTAGTACAGTGGTGTCAAACATACGGCCCGCAGGCCGAATCCGACAATGTGGCCCCTAGGAATTTTGAATAAACTGAAACTTAGTGATATTTTTCCCATTGTAATAGCGGCATTTGCTAGTGGCATTTACAATGCTGAATAAACAGCTTTTTGCCGTTGTTTAACATGCCAGATAGAAAATATGCAATGAGTTATGTATATATGAAAGCCTCTACTACCTAGCCCTCTTGGGTTCCGTCAACCTACCAGACCATTGTGGCATCATATTACGCCCTATGTGGCCCTTGGACCAAATGAATTTGACACCCCCTGTTTTAGTATAATGCAATTTTGTTTGAACAATATTATAGATTTTTCCTGAAATATATCTGTAGTGATCATTTTCGTGTCTCGTGAATGCATAAAATGTCCTTCTCCGTGGATTTGGATGTCTAGAAAGTTTCTTTTAGAGATGTGGTGGGGGGGGGGGGTCAAACAACCAAGAGTACGTACGCAAAAGAGGGGGTGTGTATCAAGCGTACGTGTGCGTACGAGGGGGGAGGGGGGTCAAATTTTAGCCATTTTGAAGCGTACGTACTAATTGAATGACCCCCAAGATGGCCATTGAAAAACTTTTTATCAACTTTTAACCAGATGTGTACAACTCTACGTTGTTCCTAATGCTACTAAATAACAACTTTTTATGATATTTTGCCTGTTTTTGCTACCCTCCTGTAGCAGTAAACAAGCACGGCATCGCTGGGGGGGGACTGGAGGCTTCAGCCCCCCAATTTTTGCCAGCCAGCACAAGTGGTGTGTACTGTACATCAAAATATTTGAAAACATCTCGTTTTTGAACTTGTAATGGATAACAAGGAGACTTTGAGAGATCAATGTAAACTGTCTTTCACATTGAAGAACTGACCCCCCCCCCTTCCCCAATAGTGAGCATAACTTTTATCTTAAGGGTACCGCCCCCGGGTCCCCTGGAAATCACCCCTTCTCTAAAGTCCTTTTGATATTGAATTAATAATTCGCCATCATCGACAAAGAAAAATCAATCTCTGTACTTGAAGTAGGTAAAAAGTAAAGTATATTAAATAATTTTATTCTTTAGGATGAATCAAAAGAGAACAACAATCCTGCTGAGGAGAAAAGTATTGGTCAAGAGGGTACACCCCAAAGCGGTTTGATATCACGACTGGCGGGTGGGGTGTACGAAAAGACGGCGACTGTTGTGGGTGGAGCTACATGGGTAGCTGGAACTGCAGTATCGACCACTTATGGGGTCATCAAAGGGGCTGGGGGTTATGTTAGTTTCTGGAGAAAAAGAGAGAAGGACAAATCTGATTAATGTTATTGGGGGAGGATGCAATCCTACAAAAGAAGTTTAACGTAAAGATGGAAAAGTGCACCTCTTTTGAATATGACAAAATCTCAGAGATACTGCCATTGGTTCGTGGATGACATATGCTTTAACGAAATTAGGTATTTGAAATAACCAAAGCGTATGTTTTGCTGTCAAACTCAGCAGACTACATCCACTGCCTAATCGAATGCATGGGAACAAGAGGCAAACAATTTTAGGTCTAAGGGCCTGTTTATATGGAGAAAATAGTCCCGGCTACCCGAGACTATTTTACTTGCCGGGATCCCAGCATCCTATTGAAATCATTGTATTTTTTACCGTGCGTTTATATGAGAATTTATATAATCCCGGCTAGGTGAGACTATTTTCAGTTGCCGGGATCTCGGCTGAGAGAGCTGGGATCCCGGCATTCCGAGACTATTTCTCCTCATATAAACGCAAGCTGAAAATAGTCCCGGCTTGCCGGGACTAAATTGCCAGCACTGCGCATGCGGCAAATCTGTTCACATTCACATGCGTATTCAACAAAACGAGGAAGCATGTCGGCAAGCCAAAAACGAGGAGCATTACAGGAGTAGCATAAGTATATATTCCTTCGAAAAAACACTGCTTGCCGCCATTTCAATTTTTACCGCCAAGATAAGCTTCGAGCCTCGCGGTGGCCGGTGAAGATAGTCCTGGGTAGCCGGGACTATTTCTTCATATAAACGAAAACGAAAAATAGTCCCGGGGTGAAAATAGTCTCGGGTAGCCGGGATTATTTCTTCATATAAACGAAAACTAAAAATAGTCCCGGGGTGAAAATAGTCTCGGGTAGCCGGGGCTATTTTCTCCATATAAACAGGCCCTAAATCATCAGTGTAACTTGCAGCTTAATCTAAGAGGCTTTTGTAATGCGAATAGTTTCTTTGCCTGGAACGAAGTTCCATCGTTTCCATTCATCCTCAAATACCCAGCCCATCGTTTCCTTTCATGATCCGCAAGCAATTGTCCTGTTACCGAGATAACCTAAAGAAATTTACTTTGTGAGCAAGGAGAGAATTTTATTGGAAGGAGCTTATATGATAAGAGAAATCTGAATAAAGTCCTGAGTAATTAAGCTGGTTGTGAATGACAATAATTAAGAGCCTACTTAGTTTGAAGACAGAGCCGAGAATTTCTGGGTTGCTTGATATTTATTACATTCCTATTGACAGTTTCTTTTGGCTGCAAACGTAGTTTGAAAATGAGAGTTTGGTTGACTACAAAAGCAAATTGATTGTATACCTTTCCATTGCATTCTAGTTTGTCAGTTTTTAGATAAGAGAAGTTTTTGCATTGTTGACTAACAATCTAAAGTAGTTAGTTTTTGCTTAACGGTATCAAAGTTGCTATTAAGATATTTTTTAAATATATTAAAGAAGACTAAAGTTTAACAAGGGGTTATTCTAGCATTGTTTTTGTCATTTTCTTCTGTTAATGAGACATGGGTCCTTGTGCGACCCAAAATAAAATGCTCCATATTGATGACGGTAAGTACTCTCAGATTTACTTCACATGTGGAAAACCATATAATCTGAATGGCCCTGTCTTTCAGGTTTAATTTGGTTCTTGACGTTTGCATAACGGTTAAGAAAACTAGTCCTGCTTTCATCCAAGATTATTTCGTCCCAATATTTATTATCGCTATTCTTCAAAATCTAGTGCTCGAATTGTTACCGATGAGAGAAGTAAAGCATTCTGTTGTATAACTTCTTAATGCCTTTTAGTTTCATAGTTCTCTTTCGCATCAACTATATAGAGTCATCGTAAAAAGCAGCTCAGTTTCAAGCACTCGTAAGAATTTGTGCTGAAACATCAAAGTGATTGCAAAGTATCTTTTTCTCGCTCTTCTTCTCCTTCCATGAGGGTAAGTCTCTCTCAAGTGCTGTCTTGAGTGTCTTCCTCCTCTTCAATACCAGGAGTCTTCTGCTTTTCATTTACACAGTCCTTCCATTTTCTCTTGACTACCAGCGTTCCCTCTACCAATCTTTCCATTTTCTTTCTAAAGCACCCGTCATTTCTCATTGCTATAGATCTATGCCATACCAATCTATGGTTTTTCAGCTTTTCAATTTAAGTCTCCCTTCATACTAACTCCTAACTCATTCCGTGTCTCAGCCAGCCTGATCTTCCCCTACAAAGAACGTAAATCCTCGAAAGAACTAAATCAACATGGACGTTACCTTAGCGTGATACACTTAACAATATACTTATAATTTCCTGGGGCCTATCGTGATTCTGTTGGCTCATATTCCGTTGGAGCGTCTGATGCTATACCAAAGCAAATAAGCACTATGGGTGATCCTCAGTTTCCTTTTATTCAAGCCACTTGTTATCCGGTCCAATGGTCCGATGATAGTCCCAAATCGAACGTATGGTGTAAATCAGTAACAGTATTACAAGACATTGATTGTTTCTATTTTCAATTTTGATTCGTGAGAAGAAAACTTGACTTGTTCTGAGAAATCGGCGAGAAAGGAATGGGCATATGAAAGTGCAGAAGAGCTCACATTTTTTATAAGAAACCTAGTTCAAGGTCTTGTACTAAAAGTGTCCTAATTTCTGGCCACATTTTAGTTCTAAAAGTTTCTTAAAAGTTTCTTAAGTTAATGAAAAAGATTGCATTGAAAACGATACAAAGCACGTGGATATAGCAAGCTATTTGCATGATGCAAACAAAAGACGTTAGTGCGGCTCTAAATCTGAATCAACCTCATATCCACATCGTTACTCTCGGTAAGCTTTATATAATCTTCACTTTGATCCTCGGTAAGGATACAGTATAGGTTCAGTTTTGCGCTGAACTAGGTAGTGGTTCTAATGTGCCAATTGTCACGGAAATATATGGCGTGCATATCCCGCCAAAAATAGGGTCTTCTAAAGTTTCAATACGTTCTAAAGTTTGACATACTCCACATTCGCAGTCTTCTAAAGTTCAACACGTTCTAAAGTTTGACATACACCCTATTCACAATTTCTAAAGTCGCAGTGACTACTTTTCGCTCTAAAGTCGTAGTAACTACTTTCTGTTCTAAAGCTTTAGTCTCTGCCTTGCTGTCAAACCTGCCATTCTTTTATGTTGTTATACAAAAATGGCAGAATTATCGAATTTGAAGGGTTTTATAGAGCAAAGCATTCGCGACTGTGAGCAGGTATCCCTGTTTGAAGAAAAAAATCGTTTATTCGCTGCTTTTTAGGCTTGATTACTTGCGACATGCTGTTTTGACGAGCTTTGATTTGCGTGATGAATGTTGTCCGTCGTAGGGTTGCTGCTAGGCCGGGACCTGGAAGCATTTGTTGATAAGGGACCTTTCATTTTGTAAGTCACATAGGGGCTGGAGGAAATTCCTTTTCAAAACAGAATATTTGTGTGACTTCCCCCATTTACCCATATGAGAATAGAGTGGCCCCCAATGATCCTTATAATAGCTGTTCATCAGGGTTGCAGGAACTGGGGCAAAGTGTGAGCTACAGATCATACTTTGCATATAAAATGTGCATCATAACTGATAACATTTCTGAACAGGCAAAGGCAAATTAGTCTGACGTTTATGACTTTGATAGTGACTTTTACTAAAAGCACTGTAATGTGAAGAAAATGGAAAATGCCAGTGCAACTGATGTTGAGGAGGACAAAAGCAGCACTGGAACAGACAGTGAAACTGGGGAGTTAGATTCAGGTTTCTGAAATAAATATGACTGACAAATAAAACCCCCCTATATTACTTACAAAATGAAAGGTCCCTTATCAACAAATGCTTCCAGGCCCCGGCCTAGCTGCACCCCTACGACGGACAACATTCATCACGCAAATCAAAGCTCGTCAAAACAGCATGTCGCAAGTAATCAAGCCTAAAAAGCAGCGAATAAACGATATTTTCATCAAACAGCGATACCTGCTCACAGTCGCGAATAATTGTCGAGATGCTTTGCTCTATAAAACCCTTCAAATTCGATAATTCTGCCATTTTTGTATAACAACATAAAAGAATGGCAGGTTTGAAAGCAAGGCAGAGACTAAAACTTTAGAACAGAAAGTAGTTACTACGACTTTAGAGCGAAAAGTAGTCACTGCGACTTTAGAACGGAAAGTAGTCACTGCAACTTTAAAACAGAAAGTAGTCACTGCGACTTTAGAACAGAAAGTAGTCACTGCGACTTTAGAACGGAAAGTAGTCACTGCGACTTTAGAACAGAAAGTAGTCACTGCGACTTTGGAACGGAAAGTAGTCATTGCAACTTTAGAACAGAAAGTAGTCACTGCGACTTTAGAACGGAACGTAGTCACTGCAACTTTAGAACGGAAAGTAGTCACTGCGACTTTAGAACGGAACGTAGTCACTGCGATTTTAGAACGGAACGTAGTTACTGCGACTTTAGAACAGAAAGTAGTCACTGCGACTTTAGAACGGAACGTAGTTACTGCGACTTTAGAACAGAAAGTAGTCACTGCGACTTTAGAACGGAACATAGTCACTGCAACTTTAGAACGGAAAGTAGTCACTGCGATTTTAGAACGGAACATAGTCACTGCGACTTTAGAACAGAAAGTAGTCACTGCGACTTTAGAACGGAACGTAGTTACTGCGACTTTAGAACTTAAAGTAGTCACTGCGACTTTAGAACGGAACGTAGTTACTGCGACTTTAGAACGGAAAGTAGTCACTGCGACTTTAGAACGGAACGTAGTTACTGCGACTTTAGAACTTAAAGTAGTCACTGCGACTTTAGAACGGAACGTAGTTACTGCGACTTTAGAACTTAAAGTAGTCACTGCGACTTTAGAACGGAACGTAGTTACTGCGACTTTAGAACGGAACATAGTCACTGCAACTTTAGAACGGAAAGTAGTCACTGCGACTTTAGAAATTGTGAATATGGTGTATGTCAAACTTTAGAACGTGTTGAACTTTAGAAGACTGCGAATATGGAGTATGTCAAACTTTAGAACGTATTGAAACTTTAGAAGACCCTATTTTTGGTGGGATATGCACGCCATAGAAATGCGCATACTTCCTCTCAACCAAAGGATCTTTCTCACATCTTTCTCAAACAATCTATTTTAGTTGACCCTTGTTACATCCGTGGAGGAAATATATTTCACAAACCCCAAAATTTGAAATAGCACAGAAATTTCTAAAGTTTCTTAACCCTGTGGTAATAGTTCTAAAAGTTTCTTAATGTTTTGCCTGTCTAGTACTAGGTTGCTTATGAACTGGTTTCTTATACAAAAAAAAAACGCGTAGGCAAGGGTTGTGGAATGAGATCCATAAATGGTTGCGCAAACGGCCAGATGGGTAGAAGCAAGATGAAGAAGAGTCGATTCTACCATGTGATGAATCAAGTCCATCATTTCTTACCTAATCTTTCCAGTCCATAATCCCATTCCAGCAGACCGTCATTCCAGTCCATCATTCCATGTCATTAACCAAATTGAGTCCTAGGACAATCGAGAGATAACAACAGAAACAAAGGCGAATTACCACTGTACAGTGCGTAGCATCAGTCTTCAAACTTCACATTTACGATGGAGGGCCCTGGTGGAGTGACAATATGGGATTATGTTGTATTTGGCGTAATGCTGTTGTTATCCAGCATTATCGGTATCTATTATGGTTGGAAGAACAAAACAAAATCCGCTAAGGATTACCTGATCGCTGGGGGAGACATGCACTGGTTTCCAATTTCGTTGTCACTTTTAGCGACGTTTTTCTCCGCTGTTGGATTGATGGGCATCCCGTCAGAAGTTTACACGTATGGCCTCACGTTCTTGTTTCATCTCATTGGTTTCGCAACGACTATGATAGTAGCAGCAAATGTGTATGCACCCATCTTCTACAGGACTAGAATCACAAGTGCTAACGAGGTATGTTATAACTATGTTGCTGGTATTTGGTCTTAATAAGCACATATTGCTATTGGCCCCCACCCCTTAGAATCTGCTCTTGTTTGGCCACATTGATCAATATCATACATTGGCAGAATGGGGAAAGAAGCGCGGTGGAAAAGGTGAACCCAAACTTTATCAAATGAATTTGCATTGGAATGAAATCTGGAACAAGTGAACCTGTTTATCCCTAAAACACAGGCCCGTAGCCAAGGGGGGCCTGGGGGGGCAAGGCCCCCCTGGACTTTTGAAATTTGACTCTGTGTCTCTCCTAAAAACATGAATTATATAGATATATGTATTATATATATTGACTGTGCCCCCCCCCCCCGTTGTGAGTTCAAGCTGGCTACGGGCCTGCTAAAGCAATTGGCTATTTCTATGTGATCTCCTAGCATCGATCCACACAAAATTTTATTCTTCTTTCATCTTTTTTTGCAGTATTTAGAATTGAGATTCTCGAAAGGTGTCAGACTCCTTGGATGCATTTTGCTCATTTTTCAATATGTAAGTGAGGTTCACATAATGTTGATTAATGAATTTCCAATTTGAAAGATAAACTTGTCTTTGGTCATGCCCTGTTCATTGCACTTTTTTTATAAGAAACCTAGTATCTCAAGCCTATTAGTATACCTTTCTTAATTTCTGGCCACATTTTAGTTCTAAAGTTTCTTAAAAGTTTCTTAAAAGTTTCTTAAAAGTTTCTTAATTTGCTGAAAAAAATAGAAGTGAAAATGAAAATGAAACGTAAAAACACTGTCTTTTGTAGTGCCCGTGAGACTTATTGGCTTGTAAGCAGATAGAACATACTGTAGTGGACACTTGTAAATCCGGGGGAAAACGTGTTGCTGAAATTGTGAAAGATGGCACAGGCATTTCTAACGTTTCTTAGCTCCTTTCTTGCAGTTCAAAAAGTTTCTTAAATTTTAGGTTGTCCTCTACTAGGTTTCTTACCAACTGGTTTTTTACAACAACAGTGTATCTGACTATTTGTTGTCTTATTTGCAACTCTCAATAGAGGCAGAGGTAGAGGGGAGGAAATGGGGATGAAATGGGAGAGGACAACCCCCTGTTGAGTTAGACTGCCATTTTGTCAGAAAATTGTTGGAGCAGTTACATAGTCATTTTTCTCTCCACATAAGTAGTGACATGTGAAAGGAGTGCATATTCGTAACTGAAAAGCTAGCTAGACTGATCATGAAAAACAAATATAATCATTGTAGTTTTGTCAAAGCTCTACATTCTCTTGCCTCTCCTATGAATAGTATCCCTACCAGAGGCATTGTGGGCCTTGAGATTTAGAGGAGGCCGAAGAGAAAAATTTTCAAGCAAATCTTTTTGACTCATTTTTGAGTATGGAGCTAGTGTGTTGGAAAATGTCCAACAAATCCAATATATGTTGTAACAGGAGAGCCAGTATTCCCTGGCCCCCTGACCACAATGCCTCTTGCCCCTATCTGTGCCTCTGATTCTTCCCCTGGCCCCCTGACCACACTACCTCTTGCCCTTATTTGTGCCTCTGATTCTCAAATACCCTCGTGACTTTCCTTCCTATGCACTGTCATAAAAATCAAAACCTTTGTATCAAGTGAAAACAATGAACACTGTAGTCATTCTTGACAATGTCATGGCCATGTATTCAGAATTCATTATGACAAATGAAGCTCTGACAGTATAGTTGTTACAGGATTATTTGAATACCTCACCTTTTCTTTGGAGCATCTTGTAACTGTAGTATCTCACTTTTTCAAGCTTTAGTAAATATTTCATGCTTGTCTCCTTTCTTATGTAAATGACAGACTTCTCTGGTTTTTTAGTCAGCTATTTCAGTTAAATTTATTGATTGCTCACTTTACATAGATCATTAGTTTTCATATTTAGTGTTGTTATTATGCAATAGGGAAATTTTGTTCATTCCTTGAGTTTGTTTTTGATTGTTTTAAAACTTATTGATAATACCAGGGGACATGGATATAGGGGGGTTTTAAATTTAGGGGACTGCAAATCACTGATATTTCTCCCAAGTGAGTTATTGTCTAGCACTACAAAAATGCAGCTATTTGTGGGACATACTATTGTTTTTTCTGAAGGAATTGCCCAAATGAGATTAAATTTGTCCCATAATAGGGGGGCTACTACCCTCCTAGCTCCCACCTTCTACACCTATGTCAGGGATTACATTCTGATACCTCTTTGCACAGATTGAATTGTAGCATCTTGCCTATTCACTTACTCTTCATCACTTACTATCTAGTTCTCTTTTATTTTCAGGTGTTGTATTTATCTGTTGTTCTCTATGCACCAAGCCTTGCCCTTGAAGCTGGTAAATATCTGATTACTTTTATTGCAAATTCTCAATCAAGTAGCTTTATGACAATAGATCATCAACAACTTTCTGATATCTCACAAGTTATCCAACTGTGGAAGCAACTTTTGCTGCATAATAAAGTGCTATGTGCTACATTGTTGGATTATTATTATTATTATGTTTATTATTGTTGTTCTTGTTGTTATCATCATCATCATCATCATCATCATCATCATCATCATCATCATCATCATCATCATCATCATCTGTCTGTGTGTCCTCTTGTTTCGCCCCTTGCGGGGCCTGGGCTGACCCCGCGGTCAGTGATTATGTGCAGATTATTTGGAAGATGTTATTTAGTCGGTTTCACTCAATCCACTCTGTTTCCCAACAGTTACTTATCAGAACTACACCCTGAAGCTGCTGAGCCTGACTTTCACTGGAGGGGCCTGGCTGGACAGTTTGCCACAGGTCGTCAACATCTGCCCCAATTCTGAATCTTAGCGAAATGAATCGCTATCACCTTAAGGGCAGTGTCTCTCTCTGCCCGCTTGGCATCACGAAGAGTTCTCCAACCATGGGCTAGCTATCATCATCGTAATCATCGTGATCATCATCATCATCATCATCATCATCATCATCATCATCATCATCATCATCATCATAGTCATCGTGATCACCATCACCATCATCATCATGAATCACGCTACAATGCTAAATATTTGTAATTAAATCGCCACAAAGTTCCAATCACTCCTGTTTGGTTCAGTTGCAGGTGTTCCATTGGCAGTGTCGATTCTGGCGACTGGAGCTGTCTGTACATTCTACACGACTTTAGTAAGTAAAGTTTGTTTGATATTAACTTAGGAGCTAAGTTCGTGTCATCCCGAGTCAATCTAAGTTGCTTTTTATACGGATGGTTGAATTGAAATCGATATTACAAGCACCTTTGTGAAAGGCAGATATATCTTTGTTATTTCCAAAACCACTAGAATTCAGTCGAGAGAAAGTAGGCTTTTGTTCATTTCTGTAGGTTATATTCATCAGTTGTTGTTAAAGAACTTTCTAATGTGTTTGAAAATATTTCTCATAGCAGTGGAGATAATTAGGGGCCGGTTTGTTCCTAAACAACAATTGAATAATGGCTACGGTACCTTGGAGATCTTCCCTTTGTCAATACATTCGGTTACACTTTACGGTCACAGAATAATAAGGGGGTACGGCTGCTTTCACAAACTACAGGAAGTAATTAAAGATTTCACCCCTCATGCCGAAGTTTTGTGTCCAAATGAGAGGGAATAGTTGTATCTTAGCAAATTTTAGGAAACAATTCTAATGCTTAGGAAAACCTCAATCTTTTGAGTGCATTTTTCGGCACAGTTTTCCCTCCCTTCCACTCATGTTTGTCACTGTTTTGCTGGGACATTAGCCCAGGAAGTTAGAGCGATAGTAGTCATGGAAGTGCATCTAAGGAGAAGACCAGAAGGGAGGTACGAGACAGGTGAGCCGTGGAGAAGGTATGGGACTGTGCGGTAGGGCACATTGATAGAGAGACAGCTGAGAAGCCCATAACTGGACACAGCGGTCCCTCATGAAACAGGCTAAGCCACGGAAAGAAGAACTAGAAAAGGAAGAAGAATAAGAAGAAGAGGAGGAGAAGAGCACTAGAGAAAGCAATGCCTAGGAAGAACTGAAGCGACAATTAAATCTTTACTAGTACATTAATGTGTGGGAGCTTACTATACTAAACCAATGTTGTACCATCTTTCGTAGATTTTCCCTGGCTTAGAATCATTCATGTAGTAGATCAATATTATCCAGCCAATATTATCAATATATCAATATCAATATTATGAATATCATGTGCACCATGATTTGTAACTGTCTCTTTGTACTCTTCAAAATCAATCTGCCATATGAATAAATTTTTGCCAATTGATTTTCCAAATGTCAGGGTGGAATGAGAGCTGTGATATGGACAGATGTGTTGCAAAGCACAATTATGTTCACAGGGATGATTGTTGTAGTTGTATTTGGCATCTTGAACGTGGGTGGAGTTGGCGCTGTCATCAAACTTGCCGAAAGAGGGAACAGAACAACTTTGAAGTAAGTCTCTTTGCTGGTTATCTCTGCAAGATTTTACAACCTCAAAGCAGTAATAGAAAATTTTCATTGTAAAATGAAAACGTGAGGATTTGTATTTGACAAATTTGGATAAATTCAAAAGACGTTTTTTCGTAGAAAGGGTGTTGCCCCATGCTCTCAATGCATGATATAGGCGTGAGTGCTGAAAATTCTGGTATAAGATCTAACCCAGTTACGTTTTTCTGGCAACGTCACTGGATACTCAATGGGGTTGTTTTTGCTGTTACCACTTGATTGTTGTATCAACCCGGGTTATATTTTAAGTTTTCTTTTCCAGTTGGAATCCTGATCCGACATTAAGGAGCACGGTCTGGACCTATGGTATCGGAGGTATGTTTGCCTTACTACAAAACTGGACGACCTCCCAAGTATCAGTTCAGAGGTTTTTGTCAGCCAGGTCACTGCAACATGTAAAAAAGTAAGAATTTTACTGATTCAAATCAGAACTGGTGTTGTAGTACCTCTAGTTTCTGTGTCTTAGCATACATCTAGCAAATGCAGAAGAATTCTGTGTTTGTCTGTGATTATGGTACACGATTGCAAGCGCTTTTTGAATTTAGGAATCCTGGTGAACAGAGGAAGAGGCAAATCATTTATGATCTTGCATCATTGTCTCCTTTCGCATCATAATCATAAGTTCTATTTTTCTTACCTTCCATATTCCATCGTTCCAGCTTTTAAGTCGTTAGTCTTCTCTTGATCACTTTAATTTTGTTTGTCATTTGCATATTATTTGATGTTTTCTCTATCTTGTAACTCGATGATGTATATCATTAGGTTACCATAGACTGCTGCTGGCACAACTCTCTATAGCAAAGTATAGCTAGTGCGTTACGAAGTGTGTTTATCACATGTTTTGTTCTTGATGCAGATGGATCATGAAGCACGTTTATATGAAATCTTTATTGAGTACATCTTTCGTGGTTTTTGTCATCTTTTGCTTATAACACTTTGACGAACTGTGCCAGAGGATGCTTAAATTCTTTTTCCCGTAGCTTGCCTAGTTAACAGATCTCATGTTGAGATAGTAAAAATGACAAAATTGTAGTAAATTTGAAAGGAAAATATGTAGTGCGTAATGTATGTGCAAAGTTTGTGATGAGCGTATGGGACATCTAGCTGAATCCCCAGAGTTTGATAGGGATACAGAGGATAGTAATTCTGAAGAATTACAATTCAAGAATAAATCGACTGATTTGTAACCATGCTTAGGGACATATTCATTCTACTAGCGCCCATCACTGCACCTTAGTTTACCAGCAACTGCTTTTGAACAAGAGGCGCAGTGGTATCCTTCTTTAAATCTAGCCAATATCTTTAACACTCTTTTAATTTCATCATCATTCATTGTGGCACTATTTATATTTTTCTCTCAGGGCGTTGTACATAAACATAATCTTATTGACTGTTTTGCTCACCCTCTGCACTGCCACTGGCATTGTCATGTATGCCGTTTATGCCGATTGCGACCCAAAGAGTGCAGGCGAGATTATGAGTAATGATCAAGTGAGTTCTTTTAAGATTACACCGAAATTTGTATTTGCTTTATGTGTGGATTTTATCTACCGTTCTACAGAATATCCGGTGCGGAGAAAGCAACTCATCCGGATGGAAGAGAAGAGCTCGGGTTTTATTTTAAGAGGAGTCATGATTTCATTCAATGCATTGGTTCTCAGTTCACTTTCTCGTGTGAATAAACCTCTGTAATACATAACAATTGTGCATTGTACTTTCGTTTGTAATTGTTTTTAGATCGTTCCATACTTTATTGTTACAAAGTTGAATCATCTGAAAGGAATTACAGGGATATACATGGCTGTCTTAATGAGCGGATCGTTAAGGTATTCATTAAGCATTATCATTGACAGAAAGCACTCTTATTGGGACATTCTCATCAATATTTAGTACATATTGTCTGGTGTGAAAGACTCCCAAAGAAGCTACTTGAAGGAGCCTTAAATTTTTTACGTGCAGTAGAAGGATTTCAGTGAACCTTTGCCGCATCCTTTTATCGACATCATCTTTCCAATTTGCCTGTATTTGTATTGGTGTTCTTAATTGTAATTGTTTTTATATTTTTCTTCTTTTTATATGTTCTATATGTTAGGTTACAGGGTTGATATTAAACGTCATACTCATTGCAGTATCATCCCTTGAAATTATTACTGTATATAAATTATTATGAGTATAGGAAAAAATAATCTCATCCTTTGAACGGAGTTGTTTGAGGCGCAATTTGGTGCTCCAATGATCAGTCAACACGCGAAGAAACTTTAGGTGACTATGGATAAGTCTGCTGGGCTCAGTTGCTTGAAAAGTCGTTTGTTTACTTGCACATGTTTCTGTAAGAAAAATTTTTTGACCCAATATTCGAATGGTCTTTGTTTTTTCATGGTTTGAGTTCTTGAGTTTTCTTGTTTTAAAAGGCTTTCTTAGCGAGAATATGTCAGTTAGTGTAGCACTGCAGTGCCACACAGACAGATAGGCACTATAGAGACATAGCACTGAAATATACAGATTTTATGTGCAAATTAAATCACACAGACGATGGACCTCCCCGAAACTATACTGTAAAGTTGTATGAGCTTGTTAAATTTCTTAGACCTTAATGCTCTGGTATTGAATTTTCTTAGCTTTTTTGAGCAGTCCAGTACTACTTTCATATAAACCACTTTCATATAAAAAGACAAACGTGTATTTGCTTTATTAATTTTAGCACCGCCTCATCAGGTTTGAATTCGCTAGCAGCTGTCACATTGGAAGATATCATTAAAAGAATCAACCCGAGGCTGAGTGATAGAATGGCATCGATTTTGACAAAAGTTTGTTGTAAGTTACTATATCTGAATTGATAGGTCACGGACTAATTTAATCATTTTTTAACCCTCTGCGTACTTATGTATTGACAGTAGAGTGAACCTTGCTGACTCAACTACCTATGCTTTCACTCAGCGATAGCATTTTCTCTCACAGACAATTGCCTTTAAAGAAAAGTTTGCCTCAAGAATCTATGATTCGTTGCCGATGTAGACCCGCCATAGGAGGAAGGCAGGTGGGATAGATGTCCTTGGGTCCCGAACCTGAAAGGTTCCCCAGATGCTATGACACAATTATTTGGTGACTTTTGATTCATGATGATTTCATCAAAGGCTCCCTTTTCCCATTTGCCGCGGACGCCATAGAAGCTCTCGACAGGCCTACGTTGCTCACCAACCGAGAGATTTATAGCGTAAACACCTTTCGATTTGTACTGAGTACTGTTCATGGTATCCTATAGTTGTATCCCTATTTGAAATCCTTATGATTTTTTCGATAGAGACTTCATCATTAATAGAGAATGTGGTGTCCCAGGCACGTTTCCATAGGAACGCATTAATTCAGTCGAATCCACCTTTCATGATTCTGGAATGCGCCTTTTTAGAAAATGCATAATATTTTGGTCAGTTTTTTAGCGCTCCTTGTTTCCCTTACCCCATCGAAAGTAAAGTAAACTGTTCTTTCCTCGTAGCGTGCAGTTATGGCATCATGATAATGGGCTTCGCATTTCTGGTGTCCTCTGCTGGTTCCATGGTTTTACAGGTAGATGACTTGAATAATCGCCCTATAGGCCAGACAAAGCCAAGTAGAATTTATTAATCAGTTTAAACCACGATGATCTTCAAAAGGGTTTTCCTCAAACATTGTCCCAATTAGTATATTTTGCTCTGTCCACTCCTTTGAGTGTACTGTATTGGAAAATCGCCTTGTACACACATCAAACTAGTCAAATTGACAAAATGTTGCTCAAAATACTTTACTATCCATCAGATGCCCCTGTTTTAAATTTTGCTTGTGCTTCAGCAACATTACAGGTGTTCCTTCCA
The DNA here is from genome assembly GCA_964019165.1 of Mastigias papua. NCBI lineage: Eukaryota > Metazoa > Cnidaria > Scyphozoa > Rhizostomeae > Mastigiidae > Mastigias > Mastigias papua. Next base: position 1,770,107 of record OZ025280.1, on the reverse strand, counting down.
ATGTATACCGAGGTGGGGTCCGAGGGAACAGATTGCTCCGGGCCCTGAATCTTAGGTTGCCCCATATGTTATAAAATAATTCTTTGTTGTTAGTAATGACTTTATACTTCATAATGATGTTATCAGGGGCCCTGTTTTCCTCATCTGCTCCGTACCTCCAAGAAAGCCCTCGATTGGCCTGGCCCTTCCAAACTGTTAATTTATGCCATTATTTCTGTTGTAGCTTGCAGTGTCAATTTTTGGCGTGCTGGCCTCTCCTCAAGTAGGCATCTTTACTCTTGGCATGCTCGTTCCCAGGGCAACATCGAAGGTAAGAATTTTTAGACAGTAATTCCTATCAAGCAAAAATGGCAGAACATCATAGTTTTTGGGCAGAATTGATTATTCATATCTAAGGTATCAATTCCTGTGAATTATTTGAAAAGTGGTCTGTTCTTCAACACGATTGTTGGCGAAGCAATTTGAGCAGATTTGGCTCATATCCTTTTTGTAAAGTGTGATTTTTGATTTTTGAGAATTAAAGTCACTCATCTGTCAAATTGAAATTCAATTTAATTTTACTGTTCGTGTTAGTTTTATGGAAAAGTCGATTGACTTGAAACTAGAACTGATTTAATATTTGCAGGATTTGATTCTTGTGTTGTGTTTTGCAGCCCCCTAATTTCTTTTCTATTTTCATGTTGTGTTATTTTTCATTATTAAGAAATCCTAAGTGAGTTTCGTATTTGACTTTATATCTCATCAACACAACACTGATTCCACAATATACTCTAGAGTATGCCTGGAAGAATTTTGTATTCAGCCGTTATGACCTAGAATGAAATCCGTTTGAATGGAATAGAGTTTCCCACCATGAGCCTGAACGAAATAATTAGAAGTGAAATGTCTTCTTGTGTCTCTACATTTTCTACCTCCTATTTTTTAGGGGGCATATGTAGGTGCACTGACTGGTGTGATGTTAACAGCATGGTTGGCTTTTGGTGCCATATTTTACCCCCCAGATAAAGGAGCAGCTCCTGTTTCTATTTACAAATGTCCCATGAATTCAACAGCTACAAATTTTACTTCTTGGGAGTCGGCTATTGTACCAAAGAAAGTCAAGCTCTACGAGTAAGTAGCTGTAGTGCACTCTAACTGCAAGACAGATTTATGTCCTGTTTATATCCTCTGCTGTCTCAGGCAGAAAGATTGTTAATAATAATTCAATTTTCTCAGGTGCCAGTTGTTATTTTTAGTAAATGGTGCTTTTATTGAGGAATATTCTTTTGACCGCTTGTAATCAATTATCAAGGACAGACTGGCTCCATATTAGGGACAGACAGTTTAGGCAGTTTGGCATATTCCTCCCATCTATTTTTTGCACGTTCAAGGTAGACTTGCTTGGAGGCCCTGGGACAAAACTAATTTTAGCTGGGTACTATTCTGAGCCCAGAATAGTGCCGTGTTATTTGCAGCTAGACTGATCAAGCTGCTGACCAAGAAATGAAGGTTCTAACTCAAAGATGTGGGCCAGAAATCCTCATAAACACCGAACCTTGGCCTCCCGCTAAGCTAGGATGCATTTGCTCGACGTAGGAATTTGTTTGGATTATTTGTTTCTTTTCAGTTTCCCACTCGCAAAGTTCCACGCCATCTCGTACATGTACTTTAGTTTGTTTGGTGTTTTGGTAACTTATATCGTTGGCTGGCTGGTGACTGTATTTGGTTGTAAGTATAGTGTTTCGTTTGTGAACAAAAACCAGTGTTTTGTATGAGTTGTCTTTTAGCATTTTATATTCCTGTTTTTTTATAGTTAGTTTATATCTTCTATAATTTATTGTTCGACCTTGATGCTTAATTCTGTACGATTCCTTGTGGCATCTATAAAACGACTGTCGTGATGTCGAGACTTCAATGTTTTGGGGTTTTGTGTTGTTTGTTAACTTCGGTAATCTCCATTCTTATGTTAATTTTAGGCAACCAACATGCAGATGAGGTCAATCCAAAATTGCTGTATAATTACAAAGCAGCTTTCTTGTCTTGTTTGCCAAGGTGTTGTAGATCAGACAAACCTCGCTATGGAGTGACCGACAGCTGTGAGATGGAGGTAAGAAAGTTTCCATTGTGTTAGATTTCCTATAAATTACTACAAGATTCTTTCTTGCTTGTAATGTCGAGTCCTGTGTTTTTTCTGTACTTATGTCTACATGTGTTAAGAGTATGAGCATGCAGAAGTGGCTACCATCCCAAAGTTCACTTAGAGAAACTCCTGTGGTTCAATGGTTAGTGTTACAAGTACATATGCCAGAAGACTGACGTCTCATTTTTATTTTACTATTTGATTTGAACAGATATATTATAGCCATGAGGGGCACTTATCCCTGAGTATTCACTAAATGTTGTGTTTTTCTTCATGCGTGCTCACTGCCTCAAGACCATCTTAACTGCTGGGTAGGTCAAATGTCTTGTTGCAGCCAGCCAGCTCTGTTCTGAATATTTTAAGTCCTGCATAGCACAGCCTCCAAATGTTTGAGACCCCTAGTCAAGTCTGTTTTCTCCCAACCTAGCTAACCGATCAGCATGCAAAATGGGCCTAAATGTAGCTGTGGAACATGTGTGGTGAGAATCCTGCATGCTGATTGGTCAATTAGGTTGGGAGAAAGTAGATCTCATCAGCCTCTTAAACATTTGGCGGCTATTCTGTCGAACACTGCATAATTTTTATTCCAGTATTGAAGAATTGAACAGTACAGTATTTCCCAAATCTCTTCCAGACACTGGTAGTTCGATTTGCGATTCATTACTGGATTAACCTCTCATATTTCGTAGGAGATGATCAGTCAATAATACAGAGGAGAAAGGACTTCATGGCAGGCAAGTGAGAACTTCGTGGTATACAAGAAAATACTTCATGGTTCCGACTTTGTATTTGCTCGAAGTAATCAGTTACTTTAGTTCGAAGATTAGTACAGAAGTTCTCTCCAAGGTAAGGTACCTGTACCTGTACCTGTAAATTTCATTGGGATATGAGTTTTTTTAATATTATTGTAATTTAACGGATCATCTTTAATCATGCCATCTCCACAATGATCTTATTCATAGCGATCATGATGATCGCTTGAATAATCACTATAATCATCACAATCACTCCATAATCTTTGTAATCATCTCCACAATCCATTATCAAGAAATTCATCATTATTATAAGTAAAACCATCATTGTCATCAACATGATCACCCCAGTCACGCTTATCAATGATTCCTAGCTTCAAATGATATCCTCAGTTATTATTAGCATATACTAGCTACTGTTACTTTGCAGCTTTTCATAATTGTTATTACCAATAAATCGATGGTTTTATATTGGAAGTTTAGTGTATTATTTGAATTTATCCCCAGTAGGTATTTGTCCATCCAACTTTAAACCCGTGTGTGTATTGATTTCGAAATGCATAGATGTTATTTATAGGCTGGTAGGTAAATAAAATTGACATTTTAGGCCTCTGTTTCTTATTATTTTAAAATGTATAGTCTATTGGGGTTTATAATATTTTTTAAAACAGAAAGAGCGTTTTCTTTATCTGCGTCGTAAACGTGCTTTCGTGCTCAGAGCAGAAACTAAAAGCGGATATGATAAACTGAAATACACGAGATAATTTCTTCACAATACTGCAGCGAGCCATCGTATTCATTAAATAAGAACTACACAGCAACTGAAGCACACACACTAAATTAACAGGGAAATCATTTGAGTTATATGAAATAATCAAAAGACGAGCTATGCATAATCATTACAAACCAAGAGAGCAGAGAAACGCACTGAAAAAGAGAACTTTGCTCTAGGGATGGATACTACAAAAATGAATTGGGATAGAGAGCAGTTCTTTTTTGCTATAGAGGGCTGCGTTTCATATCTGACTCTCTCTATCCAGTCTAACATAATTCTATGTTCTTCAGGTCATATCAAAATTTACATATCTATCCCATGGAAGGTAAAGTTTGTATATAAAAATTACTCATTTTTAGCTGTAAAAGGAATAAGTGTATATATGTAATATTCATTTATTGTTCAACTTTGCGACAAGTCCACGAATTAAACTGTCTGGGCAAATCCAACTCGATTATTTCCCAAGTCAAACTCTGTGTAATATGGTCCCATGAAAACAGCACCAAGTACCCACAAGGGGCCACGTGGGGCTGGAATGTTAATGCCAATGAGGCCACTGATGCAAATGGTTTCGCCGAACTGTGTGAAGAATAAGCAAACCACCGTTAAATTGATCTAACTACTCACAGGAGAGAGTTTACTGTGGTAAACACAGAAAGAGCAGCAGGATTCACGAAAGTTGCTACAAGCAGACAAGAAGTTCTTCGACTGTTTTGAATTACAAAAGTCTGAACCGGTTCGCAGAATTAGCAATTCCTATAAACAAACGAATACCAAAACTTGTCTTGCTTCACAATAAGCGTTCAGGTTCCCACCGTGCATGGAGATGTAGACCATAGAAAGAGCATGAAAAAGGAAGTTAGAAACAAATTTGATAACAATGCTAGTTTTGAAGAAATAGGCAAACAATGCAGTTCCATTCTATACGAGGAACAGGGGTGACACCAGGGGAAACCTAGGGGGCTATAGCTCCCTTCGTAGATGCTAGCCACCCGTCGGAAAATAAAGAACTTTTTCTCGGAGTTATTTTGGCAGGTCTAGTGCCCTGCTAACCTTATCTTTGGAGTCGGGCCGTCCCCCGTTGGGAAATTCCTGGCGTCACCCCTGAAGAGGAATGTGTGCTACCTTAAGAATGTACTGCTCTCCTGTCAATTCAAAAATCTTTCCACCAATACCAAATGATAATGTTGGAAGTGAGCTGACTTTGCTACAATCAACGATGTACTAGGAAAAGAATACATGGAAATCAATCTTTAAAAAAAACATAACAACGCAAAATCTTTTCTATTAAATTCAATATCCATTGATTTAACAGTAGTTCGCCATATATCCATCCGGCATCAACTGGTAAATTAAACAGTGAAAACGTCTTGAAGTATACATACAATCGTGTGCAAAAAGCAGCTTCCCAGTGATTTACAGTGACTATTTATATGAAAAACTATAAAGCAAATGGTTCTGTTCCATTAGACAACTTTAAGAAGAATGATGTTTCTTAAGTACATTAAAACCGAAAACTTTCGGACAATCAAACTATCGGACAAATTTATGTCCGAAAGTTTATTTGTCCGAAATCTGATGTTGTCCGAAAGTTTTTTTGTCCAAAAGTTTTAAATTCTGTGAAATGGGAAACACAAAGAAATCGATCAGATCAAAGTCGCCACTTTCTTGATGACATAAATATAGACATTGTGCATAAATGTAGAGCTTAAATTAGTTAGTCTCGCTCAGTCTTCGATGCATATTACGTCTGGATTCTTCCCGTTTCTGGTACTATCGACTGCACTTTCATGACCTTCATAAGGCTGAACGATGTATTTGCTTATTTGAGTTTCTTTAAATTTTGGCCATCTTAGTACTTATGAACTAGTTTCTTATAAAAAGACGCGTATGGGAGGTTTTCTTTAAGTTCTCATATCTCCATCACTTAGAGTTTTGTAGCAGTTGCCTTAAAGGCTGATTTCCACTCAGTACAGTTTTACGAGCAGACTGAAAATCTTTTGTTTACGAGATCAAACGTCGCTCTGCATTTGATTAGAATTTCAGTCACCACAAACGTTTTATTGTGTAAAATTCCGTCTGCTCGGAAAATTCTACTGAGTGGCAATCGGCCTTAAAATCGAATGGAAAAATAACTGTTCCCTATTGCCATATAGTTTTTTAATCATTGTATTGCCAATAAAGCTCAAAGTTCCTTGCATTTTGTGACCTGAAAGTTGAGAGCATTTGTGAAGTTTCTTGTGAAAAGTATACGTATGGCAACTAGTTATCGGTACCATGATTCAGTGTGACAAAAACCATTCAAATGATTTTTTGGAATGTAATGTAATATTTAAGATCAAATTGAGGTTCTTATTGTGATGAAAATGCCTTGTAATAGCTTCATAAAAGCAATTTTTTGCCATACCTCAGACATACGGGAAGTTCTGTTTTTCCGATATCCTATTTATTTATGAGAAACTCATTTTCTATTATCACAACCCTTCACACTTGAAGTTTTTTTTATTTTACATCCAATTCAGAACATTGTTCTAAGAATGAATAAGCCTCCTGATGTTATTAACTTCCGTAATCTATCTTGGTTCCCTCCTTTGTTGGATACTTTTGGTTTAAACAGACATCTTTGTATTATGCAAAAAGAATTTGTCCGAAAGTTTTTTTGTCCGAAATTCCTGAAAAAGCGTCCGAAAGTTGTTTGTCCGAAGTTTTTTTGCCGAAACTTTTCGGTCCGAAAGTTTTCGATTTTAATGTATTCATGCCCGGAACGTGTTCTATGTGAGTGCAGCGACACTGCAATGGTGTGTACAGCGGCGTGTCAGCTCTTCCAGAACTATCGATTACCTGCACTATGGACGTGTAGGTCGTGGGAGGATCTGTCTCGCTCATTTTGGTCTATTGTTCGTTCAGCTATCCTGTTTCTAACTCTACCATGGATCTATGCATATATCTGCAAGTAAGGGAACGAAGGGGGGATCTTATATACTTTCCCTATAATAATGTTTATGATCTTGTCCAACAGCACGTTTGTAAGAAGACTTTGACATCAAATGAGAACATCTTATGGTCTTTAGGTGCTTTCTCCCTTCAAATTTGGTCAACATCAGCAGTGCCCAGAATGGTAAACGTACGATAGTCGCCAAAAGTCCTGGGACACTTTGCAATTTTTTACCCTGCGCTCATCTCTCATCCCCCTCCTCCCCTTAAACAATGTTGGTTTTTGGAAGGAGTATATACGATAGCGGAAAAATTTCAATGTTGCAATAGCGTCAAGTGTCTCCTCCATCAGCCAACATTGTTCCTGGTTGGGAGTGAGTTGCCTGTAAGGTGTAAAATTAAGGAAGTTAAGAGGAATATGGTTTTTTACTTTTTCCGTAGGTGTCCCAAGGACTTTTGGCGACTATTGTAGGTGACACCAGATTTATTAGATATTTGTCAATCTCATTCGTAACTGTTCTGATGTTCGACATACTCAGCCATAGAGATAGTTGGTCTTAATAAATACAATACATTGAATAGCCAAGCAAAAATACACCCTTGGTAGATAAACAGACAATTAAGACCATGATTAAGAAGTTAGATGTTGACCCTCCTACCACCTTGATGTTTTAACTTAAGAATTATTGTGGTCCACACTGTATGTCATCTCTTATATAAAAACCAAACAAGTAACAAAAAAGATACCATTTAATTATAAAACTTACTGTTCCATTTTTATATGGAACTCCACCAATTTTCTTGTTTATATCTGTCACTTCCTCCATTGGACCGGCAAGCAGTGGAGAGCCAGTATCGGCAATTGCATTGCAACCTTCTTTGCAGTATGAAGTGTCTTTTCCAAATGTGATACTGTTGTAAAAGGGGATGGGTTTCTTAACAAGTTTGTTCAAAAGAGCCATGGAGATGGCTATTGGAAAACGACACAATACGATGTACTTAGCCAATGTAAAACCTATCTAATCAAAACATTAAAAAGTATTAACTCATTATACTCCGGGCTCTCATGTCGCACGTATTGGGCGTGAGACTAAGGCATTTGAGACACTCCAATCTCATATGCAAAAAATCATACTCATTCCTTGTATTTTGGTAAAAACAAATGAAAACAAGAGAGCTCTTTGGTAGTTTTAGGGGTGATGTTTAGGCAGAAGATCACGTACAACCTGTAATAAGTGATGAAAAGTAAGGTAAGTTTGATTTTTTATTTGCAATCAAATGTAAATTGCGTGTTACAAGTTCTCCGTCAAGGCCTTAGCGGAAAAATTGAAAAAGGTGTGTGATATATCAAAGCTGAAATTCAGCTTTGATTTTCCTCTTCAATACACACAGAAATAAACCTCAAAGTATTTTTTCGATACATCTGGTAATCCACGTTTTCAAAATTTCCCCCGCAGGTCCAAGCTTAGTGAGTCATCAAAGTGAATCTGGATACGAGTGCTGGTAACTATGTATACCGTCTTTGAAGGTTTCACCAATTAAGAGGTTAGTTTGAAACAGTACACCCTAAAATTTCATCAAAGAGGTCATAAGCAACAATAACAATAAGGCTGTGCTCGCAGAATGCAGTGAAAATAACCACCTATCCATCTTGAATTCCCACTGCCTCTTGAGGGTGACAGGCACATAAGTGAAATTTCCTTTGTAGTATTTTGGATCACTGCCACCAAACATGATCTCGCCTCCTATAGGATCTTTGGCATTCCTGTGTAAAAAAACGTGAAAATAATCTTGATACAAATAATAGAACTCTCAGGATTGCCTTATACATATTTTAAATGACAAATGAAGTATTTTATTTGGTTCCTGTATGTTTAGAAAAGGTTTCATGAAAATAATGCCACCACCACTATCATCATCACCAACACCATCATCACCACCACCAGAATTATCATGATCAACATTATTAACAAAATCATCGCCCTCAGACTGCTGCTAAAATGATCGACATCACAACCTCCGTCCTTCTCTTCGCAATCAAGGAGATATTAAGAAAAATGATGATAATAACTGTTAATTGACAACAAACACTTTTTCAAAATCACACTCTGAAATTAGTCATTTATATAAATATATACATAGTACGTTTTACCTATTTATGTAGAAAGAAAATACAGGGTTCTCTACAAGGCCCTGAGAGAGCATGTTGTAGAAGGGTGGGATAACACCATCAACTGCAACCGTCTTATATGCCATGCCAAAAAGTCCACCATACTTTGATGTGAGGAATGGTGCTGTTGGGAGTCCAGTGATCTCCGCAAAGACCTGGTTCTTGATGGGAAGGTTAGCTACCTACAAAGCAGAAAATGCGGTCATTAATAAACAAAATGCGGTCATTAATAAACAATTTAGAAGTTGGCATGTTAATATACAAAATATAATCTTAGTCTATTTGAAAATTTGAACCCAGTATTGCATCAATATTAGTTTACATACCGCATGTCGTATCAACTATCTTCTGTAGTCAATAAAACCTTATAAAATTAATCAGACAACAACCATGAAATCATTGGATCTCTAAATTTATAAAGATGGATCCTTGGATTTCGAAAAATATCATGGCTACTCACAGTGACGGTGTCTTGACTCAGGAATCCAGAACAATTTCCTGTTCCATATTTAACGGTAAACTTTGTTCCATTGACTTTGTACGTGCCCGATTTTGAGCTGTCATATTTGTCATGAAGCACTATAAAGATAATGTTATAAAGAACTGTTTAGAGAGTGAAAAGATGTCTTAGTGCGCACTGCATCGGACCAAGCTGCGGAAGAAACAAAAACCATAAAACCGGGTATACTGGGTTTTACTGGGTAAAATTTGTGAATAGCGATTTTTCCCATAGCAACTGCATTTCAAGATGGCGCTACAAGGGTATATGGTTAAAATGGAAGCATCTGATTGGTCAGTGATTTAATACAAACATACCCGCTGATTGGTTGAGAACAGAATTTGTCCCTTTGAGCAAAAACAACTCAGAGTATCTGAGCTTTTTAATCTCATATTTATTTGATATTGATAGTTAATAATACCGAAATTAAAAACATCATATTAATATTGTACAACGATGTGAAATGTCACTGATTTCATTGTGCTAATTCCCTTCCTCGTTGCAATAACAACCCGAGCTTGCATGGCTTTCCAATCTATGGTGGTGAACAAATCAGCCAAAAAATACCCATTGCCAATAGGTACCACAGACAAGGCCACATCGTCTAAGAAGCTTGAATACAAAAAAACCACGTAGGTAGAGCAGTGTACCTACTCACCGCAAGCTGCATCCTCACATTTGATGGATGGAACCCATAAGTTTGATAAAGCAGTGTCAAATATAACCTTAAATGGTTGACCAGGTGTACCAATTGTTATGTCTCCATAATACTGAGTCTAGAGAAGAAGTTCATAAGATTTATAACAAATAATGATATATAATAATGCACAAATAGAAATCCATTTTGTCAACATGGATATTTAATGTTAGAAATGACTATTAAGCTACAGAGAACCTATTCCTCATTGAGACAATCATCTTTTCTACACACAATCTAAAAATGTACAATTTGACAAGACATATTTACGGATATGATACCATTTGGAGCACGATAGGCATGGCTATCCTGAATGGCCTTTTAACGTACAACAAAAGATACTAACGGCTATAACAATTACTGGTGGGCCCTCCTTATAGAGAACCAGCTTGTGTCGACAGAATTTTAAAATATTTCTGCTGTAACATAGAAAAATTATGTTCCCAGATTCAGGTACAGCCTTTAGTAACAGACACATTTACAATACATTTATTTATTACATAAATAAAAAATGGTTGAGAAGGGGAAGAGAAAAATTGGTACCTATATTCATATTGCGCTAGAGTTACAAGAAACGCTTAGCTGTATGAACAAATGTTGGGGCTGATTCCAAAATTTCCCTACGTTGCTTTTGAGTACATTTTTCATCACCATACAATATTATTTGCATAAGGGTTTGGTCTGACAGGTTTGAGGGTTTGACAATGATTGAAGTCACCACAACCAAGTGGCATTTGTAAACTTAGTCGTTTACTTCACCCCTCTTTCTGTTCTTTCCATCCTCTAACAAACCCTTTAAGCCATACTCAAGACGTTTTTTGCTTAGAGGAATCTGTAAAATTCATGCACGTGGCGCGGAAAATAGTGTGGACGAAAAATCTTTGGTATTGGCCTACATTTATTATTTGCCCCTACTTTCTCCACGTGACCTGAGGAGCCAATCAGAATGCTTAATTTGCAATCAAAGTACTGCGCAGAGGCGTATCCAGTAAAGGTGGGTTGAGGATTCTAGTGGGCCCTTTATAGATATTTTATTGTTAAAATTCTTCAGGGTCCTTCTGTTTCGTGTCATTGCAAATTATGCTCCCTCGCAGGGCCGATTCTCATTTGCAGAGGTCGAAAAAATTGTTTCTTTCTGGGAAACTAAGTATCTAGCTCACAATTTAGTCAAGAGAGTCAAGAACTTTTTTCTCCTAATTTACCTTCAATTATGTCATTAGAGTTTCATATTTGTCTCAAAGAGTTCAAGCTATATTTGCAGAACCTTCTGCGCGTGCTGCTAGCCAAAAATTTCTAGGAACTACATTCCCTGGTTCCCATACTTTTTCCAGCTCTTAGCTTATCTTTAGACGTTGGAAAATAACCAATGACATTTGGAAACAAGCAACATTGCAAACAGCGAAAGTTGCAAAACTGGGAAAACAAAGAAATCAAGATACAAAGCTACTTTCTGTACGGAACATACATCAAGGTAGTTGTGAAGATATTGTGGGGATTGGCTAAGTTTTCCATATTTAACTTCAAATAGAGATTCTGTGCGGCCACCAACACTCGCAGGCATCTGTCTTTGAGTTTGTACACGTTTCAGGGGAATCCTAGAAGAGAAAAGATTAAAGGTGGCTCAGCAGTGGAGCGAATGCCGCATAAAGATAAATCCAGAAGTTTGACACAATACCAAATGTCTCTAATTTACATATTGGGGGGGGGGGGCATGCACATATTCAAAGTCAAAACATGTTTTAATTCACGCGCAGAGATTTTTGTAATAACCTCTCCGTGCATCTTTTTCCTCTCCCAGGAGGGTTATCGTCAGTGGCAGAAACTGGGGGGAGGGGGCGAGCAGGACAGTTGCCCCTACTACTACTTTTAATTAGCAATGAAATGTTTAGGGCGTTATTGCTAAAAGGTTAACTGTACTGGAGCTTCTGGGGGGCAACTGGGCCCCGGGCCACTGTGGCTCAGTTGCCCCTCCACCAATAAACTGCCAGGTGTCTGTCAATTATCGAGTTGCAACAAAGGAGCTTATTTGTAACAATGAATAGCAGGTGGTGCGCTGGAGGACTTGTTGAGTGGGGGATGTAAAAACGAAATTTTCAAACAGAGGTGAAGAGGACACCATGATCACCGAAAGCTATGGTCGTTTTGCCAACTTTACCGACGAGCCACAAATTTACCGACAAGGGGGGATAATTCATATAGTACGTACGCACGAGAGGGTAGGTGGGTCAAGCAAATATGTACGATTGCGTACAAGGGGGAGGGGGTTGACGGATAGAAGTATGTACGCAAAATAAAAAAATCAATCGCCTTTTCTGCATATATCCTGGAATATTTTCATTTGCAACAAGGCTTCCTCTTGCCTTTCACCAAAGTCGTAGAAGAAATCTTTCATCAATGTTTTTCATAAAATATTATTTGTATTGATCGTTTTACTGTCTCGTGAATGCTTAAAAAGGTCTTTCTGCATAGTATTGGATGGCTAGAAACTTTCCGCGAGAAATGGGGGGGGGGTTAAATAAGCGAGAGTACGTGCGCAAGAGGGGAGGAGTACGTAAAAAGCGTACGTTTGCGTATGAGGGAAGGGGGAGGGGAAGGGGGAGGTGGAGGGGAAGGGGGAGGGGGTTGAATTTCAACAATTCTGGTGCGCACGTTCCAAATGAATGATCCCAAGCCATAAAGCTCCCGACAGCTTCTGCAACATGGGGGTGTGGCACCCCACGCCCCCTTCTTCGACGTGACCCTGCCCCTGACAAATCCCCATTGTACACTTAAAGACCATGTCATCTCTTCAGGCTAAAAGAGGTTAACATTATTTGCTATAAAAACGCTTGATCTAGTTATCCAAAATTATCAAAGAAAAGTTTCCATCCTTGTAACGGAGCTTGCAAAGAATGAGCTAATATCGATTTATGGCACGTAAAAAAGATGAAGTCTGGAAATTAAGCCTTGTGATTTTCTCAACATTTCCTTAAGGTTTGAGCCTTTTGAACCTCATTTTCTCATAAACAGTTGTCTCAGCTAATGGTCCGAGCGAAGGAAACTTTCAGCTGAGCTCAGCCTTTTTCATTTTGCTGACGAAATTCTCTCCGGGACCCACTCATATTTTCTCTTTCTTTAGTAAACTGTCAACAAACATTCACGAGACACTCACTAATGATGACCTAGCCAAAGCGGAAGTATCAAAAATTGCAACGTAATGACAAAGCGCCCTCAATTCCTGTTTCCTAGCAAATGAGTAAAGGTGGTTGCATGATAAGTAAAGTGAGGAAAAACCAAAGGCTCCTCACGAGATAAGTCCAAGATGACAGTGATTTATGTCGCAGGGGGTTTTTCGCACTCTGAAGAGTGGTTTTTGAAATTTTTCTCGAGCACGTTTTCGAGCCACGTTGTCCTCGTGCAATGTCCAGCCTTACGTATAACGCAGGTCCCACCGAAGCAGCAGGGTCTCAGCAATCGACCTGTCCCAGCTAAATGGGGCAATTTTGTCAAATACAACCAGGCCTGTAACACAAATAAGTCACATTGTTTCCCGTTTCCGTATGTTGGTATGCCAGCGCTAAAAACAAGACAGACCACGCCAGTATATGATTGAAATGCACCGTCCAAGGACATACAGGATCTCCTGAGCGAAGCTACATGGAATGTAGTGGGCGTGATCACCAACAACCAAGTAATGCCTCATTTGTAGCAATGCTTCATGTCGCGGTAGCAATGCCTCATTTCACGGTTATATACCTTCTTCGATTAATGAAACATCGCGAGACAACTCACTAAGTATGAGATGCTCACCAACTTTCAATTTTAAACTTTCATCTCAGCTACATGCAGAATACAAGTAAGCTAGATTCGTAAGAGTTCTCTGTCACAACTGGGGTGAATAGACAGAAATCTACAGTAGTTAACTGTTTCAGCTAAAATATGATATCAATACATACCGAATAAGACCATGGCAAGCAGCCAAGAAGCCTAGCAGTACTACAGCTTGGAGTGCAGCCATGTTGCTCAAAAGTGCGATGTCACCTGTTTGTTGGTGAGCACTGAACTTAATATACAGACATTTCACCTATGCAATGGACACTCTTATTGGTCAGTTATGTCGTCTAGTGATTCTCATTGGTCAATTGTGTCATCTAGTGATTCTGATCGGATACATTTACTCATGTGATAGACAGTGAGCAGCAAAGAAGCCTGGTAGTTCTACAGGGGGTCATTCAATTAGTACGTACGCTCTAAATTGGCTAAAATTTGACCCCCCTCCCCCCTCGTACGCACACGTACGCTTGATACTCACTCCCCCTTTTGCGTACGTACTCTTGGTTGTTTGACCCCCCCTCATCTCTAAAAGAAAGTTTCTAGACATTCAAAACCACGGAGAAAGACATTTTAAGCATTCACGAGAAATTAAAAGGATCACTTCATGTGTATTTCATAAAAAATCTATAATATTGTTAAAACAAAACAGCATTATACTAGAACAGGGGCTGTCAAATTCATTTGGCCCAAGGGCCACATAGGGTATAACATGGCGCCACAATGACCGGGTAGGTTGACGGAACCCGAGAGGGCTAGGTAATAGGGGCTTTCAAATATACATAAGTCATCGCATGTTTCCTATCTGGCATGCTAGATAACGGCGAAAAACTGGGTATTCAGCCTTGTAAATGCCACTAGTAAATGCCGCTATTACAATGGGAAAAATATCGCTGGGTTTCAGTTTATTCAAAATTCCTAGGGGGCCACATTGACGGGTTCGGCCTGCGGGCCGTATGATTGACACCCCTGTGCTAGAAGTAATCTCAACTGAATACGTACTACATTAATTAAATGTCTGTGAAGGGACCTTTGCAAATGAAAATATTGCAGGATGTATGCAAAAAGCTGATAAGTTTTTGCTTTGCGTACGTACTTCATGTGTCAACCCCTCCCCCTCTTCTACGCATTCGTACGCATTTGCTTGACCCCACTCCCCCCTTCGTGCGTACGTACTAAATGAATGACCCCCAGCTTGACAAAGCAACAGTTTTGAATGCAGCCAGTTTCCTCCTAATGCGATGCTTTCTCGGAGCAAAGAAGCAACCTGGTTTCGACCCACAAACATCCCTTCATCGTCGCCATGGTCGTCATCATCATCATCTCTTCTTCTTCTTCTCATTTCACCCCTCACGGGGTCTGAGGCCAGTGGCGTAGCGGAGGTGTGTGGGGCCCTTAGTGAAGTAGGGGGACTGGGGCCCCTTGCACCTATGTCTAGTCAAGTAATTTTTTGGTTGGGGGCCCCTTCGGGGCCCCTTATGAGTGGGGGCCCTTAGTGGTACGCCCTAAAGGTAACCACCGTCGGCTACGCCACTGTCTGAGGCTGACCCTGGGGTCAGTGGGCCGACTGTCAATTGTTTAAAAGAAGTGGAGGTGATTGAGTCGGCTAGGCTCAATCCACTATGATACCCCAACAGTTACCTGGTAGAACTGCAGTCTGACCCACTGAGCCTGTTGTTCACCGCTGGGGCCTGGTTGGACAGTTTGCCACAAGTCATCAACAACTGCCCCAATTCTGAATCTCTGCAAAATCCCACCACCAGGTCTCCAACCATGGGTGGGCATCATCATCATTATCATTATCATGATCATTATCATCATCATCATCATCATCATCATCATCATCATCATCATCATCATCATCATCATCATCATCATCATCATCATCATCTACCTTTTCTACGTCTTGCCCCATTTCTCCCTCCCTCGCTGCTTGTGCTTTCTCATACTGTACACGTACACGATGACCAAAGTGCTTGAACTTCCTCCTCTTGGCCATTTGAACTGTACTCCTTCCAAACTCCTTAGTATTCTTTTCTTTCAAGATATTCTCAACAGTCTTTTGTATCTCTTCATTTCACATCCTCTTTTCAGTGGCGTGGCCACGGGGAGGTACTACGAGCATGCGCATAGGAGGCACAGGGGCTGGAAAGGCTGCAGCCCTCCCAGTTGAGCAGCCTATTGCGCTCGGGCAATTTCTTTAGAAAAAAAACAATTTTGTTCCGAAAAAGCTCCAGCTTTAAAGGGGATAAACAACAATATATTCGGGCAAAATATCAGTGATCGGGAATCCTTTAACATCGAATCGAAGAGTGTCTCTTCGAAACATTTTCAGCCTATGTTAAGCTCTTATTACCCTTGTCATGACCTCGAAGCTTCAAAGTTTTGTGTTGTTTTGCTTTGTTTGTTTGTTAATTCTGCTGCTTCCATTCTTATATTTAATATTACTAGTTGATTTTTGTGCATGTATGTTATTTCGAATATTTGATATTATTTTTAGGCAACCAAAATGCCGATGATGTCAATACAGAATTACTGTATAATTGCAAGGCAGCCTCCCTATCTTGTTTGCCAAAATATAGTACATCAGTGAAACCTCTCTACTACTCTCTAGCTACGATATGGAAGTAAGAGAAAGTTTTACACTGTGCTAGATAACGTTCCTATAAGTAAGTTTTATAACAAATCTATCTTGTTTGAGGTTTAGAGTCTTGGGGATTTATCCTTTATGTCACAGTGTCCTTAAAGTACCCGTTCGCAAAAGTGACTATATATCATCCTACAGTTGCCAGAGAACATGAAAGTCAATAACTCCAATGGTTAGTTTTACGCGTACCTATGCCAAAGTTTCCTTATCACTTTCACAATTAACAGAAATCATCGTGTTTCTGTAGTGTTATAGACGGGACGGGCATAAGGTCCCGAATATTCATTATATGTACATCTCTTCCATGTACGTTCTTTTCCCTACCACTATCTTATTTATACATGTGTATTTAACTTCCTGTTTTGGCCAGTTCTGTTCTACCTTGTTTTTATTCATTGCATAGTTTATTTTATTGCTGGCATAGTCTCTCATAATATTTCTTTGATGATAATAATACCGGAAAATTTTAATTTCCTATTTTCCTACCCATATATATATATACCTTCGTCATACTTCACTTTCCAACTGAAGATGACTCAAGTATAGGTCGAAAAGTCTTAACCATGGAGTTTTGTCGCAACTGAATTTGTCACAGGACTCTCCAATTCTGGAGTGTGCCAAATTAAATCTCAAAGATAAAATGATTTCACTTGTAGTCGTCGTTCTGGTTTTAAAATTTATTGCAAGCTGCGATTCTCATCTCAAACTTCGTTCACAGCGTTCTCTCTTCTCTCAGTCCATATTACGTCATATACAGTCCGGGGGGTTTCTTCATTTTCCAACATTCGGTACCAGGATTTTATTATCATCTTTCAGGGTTTATAGTATCTGCGCAACAGACAGAGAGTTATTTTTATCCGAATCTTCGACGCATTTTCCTGATCAGATTGGAACAATCCTTTTTAGTTGTCATCATCAAAATACAACTACAAAACACGTAAGAGGAACAGAAACAACACAAGTCACTTTTTTGGAAATTTTTCATAGTAATGCAGAAAGCATTGGTATTCATTAAATAAAAAGATTCAAAAATCTAAACTCTCACACGAAATTAACTTAACGAGGAAAGCAAAATTATATGAAACGGGGAAAGCAAAATTATATGAAACGATGAAAAGCATTGTAAATTCCTACTTAATTAATGTCAAGAACCTAACTCCTATAAGGCAAGCTGTGCATAACCATTGCCATCCAAGGGAGCAGAGAAACGCACTGGAAAAGAAAACTTTGCTCTAAATATGGATAGTACAAAAAAGAATTGGGATACTGAGCATTCTTTTGTATTCCTGTTATAGGGGGCCGCATTTCATATCTCACCCTCTCTATCCAGTTTAACATAATTTTGTGTTCTTCAGATCATATCAAAATTTACACATCTATCCCATGGAAGGCAAAGTCTGCATATAAAAATTACTCATTTTTAGCTGTAAAAGGAACGAGTGTATGTATGTATTATTCATCTATTGTTCAACTTGGTGACAAGTCCACAAATTAAACTGTCTGGGCAAATCCAACTCGGTTATTTCCCAAGTCAAACTCTGTGTAATATGGTCCAATGAAAACATCACCAAGAATCCACAAGGGTCCACGTGGAGCTGGAATGTCAATACCCATAAAGCCACTTATGCACATGGTTCTACCAAGCTGTGTGACCTGTGCAAGTGTAAAATATGCAAAATGCTATTAAATGGAAGGAAGTTTTGACCAGCAAAGAGTTGAAGGCACAGATAGCTCCCACATATACAATCTGCTGTATACATAGTAGGCCAGTTTTCCTTCTGGCTAGCTAGTTACAGAGCAGATATTACTAAATTGCAAACAGAGAAGCAGCAAGAGGATGGCTGGCAAGTTGCTTCAAGCATACAAACAGTCTAGCCACTTTCCCGTAACTCGTCATACAACAGCTTCAAGAAGTTTGCAGAATTAGCAGCAATATTAAACAAAATAACATAAAAAATGTCTCCTGCTTCACAAAAAGGGTTAGGGCAACTAAGGTGGTTGGGCAAGAGGCTACAAACAAAGCTTAAAATGGGAAGGCACAGAAAAATTTGATACAATTTCAGTTTTTCAGGAAACAAGCAAACAATACAGTCTAGTGTGCTACCTTAAGAATGTACTGCTCTCCTGTCAATGCAAACATCTTTCCAGCAATGCCAAATGATATTGTTGGAAGTGAGCTGACCTTGCTACAATCAACAGAGTACTACGGAGAGAATACAAGGATATCAAGTTAGTTAAATGAATAGCCAAGCAAAATCACAGCCTGCTACTTTAACAAACAATTAAGATTGTGATCAAGAGGACAAATTTTGACTTTCCTGCTTTCACCTTTCAGAACATTCTGAGGAATTCATGTGGTCTCCATTGTATGCAATCTCTTGTATAAAAACCAAACAAATAGTAAAAGATGTGCCATTTAATATTAATGACTTACTTCTCCCCCTGCCAATGGAGTTGCACCAATTTTCTTATTTATATCTGTCACTTCCTCACTTGGACCAGCAAGAAGTGAAGTCCCAGTATCTGCAATTGCCTTGCAACCTCCTTTGCAATATGATGCATCTTTTCCCAATGTGATACTAGTACAAAAGGAAGGAGTTTCTTAACTAGCCTGTTCAATAGAGCCATTGAAATACACAAATACACACACACAAATGCACAGGTACACACACATGCACAGGTACACACACAGGTACATTGCACAGGTACACTGCACATGCACACAGACACATGCACACAGACACATGCACGCAGACACATGCACACAGACACACACAAGCACACACACACACACACGCACGCGCGTGCACACACACACACATACACACTAACACACACACACACTAACACACACACTAACATACACACTTCATCAAAAGTGGTCACAAACAAGAAGAATTGTATCCTAACAAATGTAATAAAAATACTCACCTATCCATTTTGAATTGCCAGTACCCCTTGGTAGTGACTGGTGTGTATGTGAAATTTCCCTTATAGTATTTTGGATCACTGCCACCAAGCATAATTTCTCCTCCTTTAGGATCCTTGGCATTCCTGTGTAAAAATGTTCAAATAATCTCAAAGGTAGCTATAACTCTGAGGATCATAAAGTAATCATGATCATGATAATCATAATAATAATAATCATCACCACCACCACCACTATCACCACCACCACCATCACCACCACTATCACCACCACCACCACCACTATCACCACCACCACCACCACTATCACCACCACCACCACCACTATCACCAACACCACCACCAACACCACCACCACCACCAACACCACCACCACCACCACTATCACCACCACCACCACTATCACCACCACCACTATCACCACCACCACCACCACCACTATCACCACCACCACCACCACTATCAGCACCACCACCACCACTATCAGCACCACCACCACCACCACCACTATCTGCACCACCACCACCACTATCACCACCACCACCACCACCACCACTATCACCACCACCACCACCACCACCACTATCACCACCACCACCACCACCACCACTATCAGCACCACCACCACCACCACCACTATCACCACCACCACCACTATCACCACCACCACCACTATCACCACCACCACCACTATCACCACCACCACTATCACCACCACCACCACTATCACCACCACCACCACTATCACCACCACCACCACTATCACCACCACCACTATCACCACCACCACCACTATCACTATCACCACCACCACCACTATCACCACCACCACCACCACCACCACTATCACCACCACCACCACCACCACCACCACCACCACCACCACTATCACCACCACCACCACCACTATCAGCACCACCACCACCACCACCACTATCAGCACCACCACCACCACCACCACTATCAGCACCACCACCACCACTATCACCACCACCACCACCACCACCACTATCACCACCACCACCACCACCACTATCACCACCACTTCCACTAATGCCTTCAAAATCAGGACAATATATGGAACAAACATTGATAATTAATGTTAATTGACAACAAATGCTATTTCAAAATCATGCTTCAAGATTAATATTGATCACTCAAATGCCACTTTTACCTATCTAGATAGAAAGAGAAGACAGGGCTCTTTACAAGTTTCTGAGTGACCATGTTGTAGAAGGGTGGGATAACACCATCAACTGCAATATTCTGATATCCCATGCCCAAAATCCCATCAAACTTTGCAGCCAGGAAAGGCAAAGCAGGAAGGCCAGTTGTCTCTCCAAAAATCTGGTTCTTGATACCAAGACCAGCAATCTGTGAAAGAGAAATTTCTCTTATATAACAAAGTTGCTTGTTATAGTCAGTACAATAATTTAGAAGTATCTATTGTAATGCATAATATATTGTTCCATTTAAGTTCATAAACTATATGAATTACTAACTATATATATATATATATATATATATATATATATCTTTGATGGTGGACAAATTATACTAATTGATGAAGTAATATCAACAGCATCCCTGGATTTCCAGAAATATCACGTTTACTCACAGTGACAGTGTCTTTACTCAGGAATCCAGAACAACTTCCTGATCCATATCTAATGGCAAACTTTGTTCCATTGACTTTGTATGTGCTAGATTTTGAGCTGTCATATTTGTCATGAACCACTGCAAGAGGTTATTTTATCAGTTAACTGCTGAGTTGGTGAAATGATCTCTTATTGTAAATTGCAGTGTATCAAACTACACAAAAAACAAAGAGTACATAGATGCCAGTTATCAGAAGACCCTACTGAGAAATTTTTCTCTCTCTAGTCACAACTACCACAATAACCATCATTATGTTCTTTATAACAGATAAAACTCAAAAGTTTGGATGTCTTCTGTTGGTATATTATCAACTATTAAGTGGTTATATTCTGAATAGTATCATATGTAAACAATCACCTATTATTTCAATGCAAAATGTTGTGTAAAAATCAACATACTTTAAACCCTCTTCATTGCTGCAAAAATGACTACATGCTTGCACAATTTTCTGATTTTCATTCAACAGGACACCATTCAACAGATGCTCATTCCAATGGTCAGATAATCAGAAAGTCTACTACAGACAAGGTGACAAAAATCTTCAATATAAAGCATAGGGGCTACTCACAGCAAGCCAAATCATGACATTTGGTGGATGGAACCCACAAGTTGGATGAACCAGTGTCAAATATAACTTTAAATGGCTGGCCAGGTGTCCCAATTGTTATGTCTCCATAATATTGAGCCTGAAGAGGGAATTGGTAAGATCTATAACTTTATTGTCTTTTTGAAATCTGACTGTGAGAGCACACAATTATAGAAACATAGTCATAAAATAATGCAAAAATTGGCATGCATCATTTTACCAATGTGGAAACCTGCTTCATCATACCAGGAATTGTTTTTATGAAGGTTTGTAACTGGACTCTATCCTGAAGAAATATCTTGGGAACAGGGAACCATAGAAAAGGAACAGTGTTAGCTAACTAGGAACTGGGGAAGTAAAAGTATAAATCTAGTTTCTGTATTGAACATACATCAAGGTAGTTGTGAAGGTATTCTGGTGCTTCATTCAGTTTTCCATATTTAGCTTCAAAAAGAGATTCTGTATGGCCACCAACACTCTCAATGATCTGTCTTGGAGTTGGCATACGTTTCAGGGGAATCCTAGAAGAGAAAAGATTCAGGTTGGCTCATAATAGTGAAGCAAATGTCCAGCTTGATGCTGCAAAACGATAAACCGAAAATGATAGATGATTATAACTGATCAGGTATGTCACTGATGATAGAAGCCATGTTTTTTCCCAATGCATACTTTCAAGCGTGGAGAAATCCCCAAAAACCTCTTTGTGCATGTGTTTTCTCACAACTTTCAACACCTGTCAAGGTGTGAAACTCGTGCTCATCGTTCTCTTACATAAAGCAGTGTTACCTCAAGAATAAAGAGATGAGTAGGTAAAAGAGCTTTAAATGGCAATAATAATAAGCAACCCAACTTTTCCAACTTCTTTTTACTTGCTTGTCTAAATTTGCATGTGAATTTGAGCCCATAACGTACGACACAAACTGGCAACAGAAGCCCCCCGCAAATCCCAAATGAATACACAACAGCGTGGTCAGCAAAACCAAGGAGCCCTTCAATTTCACCGCTACATGCCTTCGTGGATGAAATATCGCGAACCAGTTCGTGCAATCAAAGGTCTTTTCATGAATTGGTCACCAAGAGGACGATTTACGTAGCCGGAAATAATGGCTTTCAATTTCAAACTTTCGTCTGGCTACATAGCCCATGCTGAATACAGGTAGGCTAGATCCGTAGGAGGTTTCTAACACAACTGGGGACATTAGACAGAAATCCACAGCAGTTAACTGTTTCAGCTAAAAAATGATATCAATACATACCGAATAAGACCATGGCAAGCAGCCAAGAAGCCTAGCAGTACTACAGCTTGGAGTGCAGCCATGTTGCTCAGAAGTGCGATGTCACCTGTTTGTTGGTGAGCACTGAACTTAATATACAGACATTTCACCTATGCGATGGATTCTCTTATTGGTCAGTTTTATAGTCTAGTGATTCTCATTGGATGTTTTTACTCATGTGATAGACGGTGTGCTGAATGACGATGCCAGTGGTCACGCGACTTTTCATTGGAAGTGTCACAGGATAACCATAGCATTGCGTAATAAATAAACTATTGTGGGGGAGTGACCTTTGATTTGCACTTTACTTATTTCCCATCATTTTAGGATTACTTATTGGCTTACCATAAGTAATCAAGTTGCTGAAGGTAAAGGTGATGGAGAAATTTGACCGGAAGATTCAATTAGGCCACTGCTGCTACCGAGATTACTATTAGTCAACTATAGCGAAATCGATTACTAGGCAGTGAGGAAATGAATAATCTAATGGAAATTGGCAATATTTCTTTTATCCTTCCTTGAGCAATTAAACTTACAATAGTGATAAGTTGCATTGCAAGAAATGCATTTGAAAAATTGTTGTATTTCAGCTTGATTCCCCTATGGTCAGCCTCGTATTGACATAATTATTTTGCAGTAGTGAACCATCTTGTGACTTTTTGTTTCCTAATGGCGGAGCTTGATAGAAAGGTTTTGCTGTGTGAAATGTCAACAACGTTCACGACAAAAACATGTCTGTAAATAGGATACTGACGATTCCAAGGAACCTTGACTCTCTGGCTTTTCCACTTAAATCTTCTATTGGTCTTAAGGTAAGATATTGATCGATAATATCGCGCTGGGTTTTGTTTGACGTGCCTAATCTGCTTGCAGGAACCGAGGTTTTGGTTTGCACATAGGAATGCATACAGGTCTAGAGGGTAAAGGTAGAAGGGTATGGGAAATAAGATGTTGATAGCGACTTATTGGCTGGAGCCTAACAAAAATAATGTCTTTCGTGCTGCGTATTTGCCCTCACATGTACGTGATTTCATGCAAGTTTTACATTTGTCGAGGGAGATACTTGCTACAACACTGTGTGTTGTCTATCCAATCATCTCCAACGCTGCAGATTGTATCAAATAGGTCACTTGATGAATGTAGAGGACCATGCTATGATAATGTGTCTGTAACATGGAGGATGCAAAATTTAGAGCCTATTTTGATGTTGCATGTATATGTTTTTTGATGGTGCATGTATATGACATGCTTTGCATTCTGACAAGGAGACTATCTTTGTCATAAGCTGGTATTGTCATGTTGTTTTGGGATTTGCAGTTTGATCTTGTTTATGTATCTTTTTATTTTCAAGCGTGGTATGCTTATCTTAAAAGCTAATTTCTTCATACATTGCATCTACATACATACATCATTTGATTGTCAATGAAAGCTCCAAAACTAACTGCTAGTGCCATCCGCCAGTGTCAATTTAAAGAGCACTTTTGTTTATTTTTGAAGGGGGGACCTCTGCAGCTATGTTTGAAAAAGGGGAATAAGAATTAGGACAGTTGGGAAATGGGGATCTATTGCATGTAAAACCATTTAGCTTCAGTAGTTTTAGTTTCACATAATGTTTAAATTCCACTACATGTGATGAACTTAAACATATAAAGCAAACTAACTAGCACTTGTAAGACAAATATTATAGCAACATAATTACTACATCACAGGAATAAAGGAATTGCATGTAAGGGAATTTTTTAAGGAGGGGCTCTCTCAGTAGCCAGGCTAATTGAGGAGAGAGCACCCCTTATTTATGAATCTACCTAATTTGTATTAGAGCAAGGCTGAATGAGGACCTTGGTATGATCAGTAATTGTTTTCAAAGACAAAAGTAGTAAGTTTACAGCAAAAACTATAGGGGATGATAATTTTTTGATCTCCAATGGGATATTACTTAGTGTCGTTTGTGTTCCTTAGTTATAATTTGTAATGTAGTTATTTTTCATTATCATCATAATTCTAGTACTTAGATTGAATTATCTTACTGAGTTTTATTTAGAACAGATTGATAAATTTGAAAGCAGAATTAAATGGAAGAATGATTTGTTTTTGCAGTATTCATCTGTGGCTTTGTCATCATCACTCATTTGCCTTGGAACAAATACTGGAAGTACATATGTATTTGAAAAAGACTCCTTGAAATTAGTGAAGTTCATTGCCAGTAAGGTAAACATGAGAATATATGAATTGAATTACCTATCTGGAAAAGTTTTATAGCTATTAGAAATGGAATTTTGAAATTAAATCAATTAGCTCTGGTGCCTAGTGAACAAGGGGATGCTAAATGATTTGTTGATTTTACAGCCCCTTATTTTTACATAGGTACAAACTTTTCCTTGGTGTCTTATTTCCTTGAAAACTGTATTGTCAAAACAGATTAAAATGAAACCTTATACTAAATTCTTTTGAACGATTTTACATTATGTTCAAAATTCCAACTCTTCCATCTATTTTGACCCAGTATTTGTTAAATAGTTGAAAACTTTCTAACCCCTCCCCCCATTTAATCTGGTTGTTAAGCTATCTCCTTAAGTTAGCTGAGCCCCATCTGGTTGTTAAGTTAGCTGAGAGTTATGAAATAAGAGAGCAATGGAGTAGAAGGCTGCTCAAATTTTAAGAAGAAATTGGCAACACCTTTGTCATATAGTAATGAGGATACCTGGGACTGAATGAATAGTTGAAGGAAGGGGATGGGGCAGAGATAGATAAAGAGTAAATAAGGACATTAATATTTTGGGGAATAACTGGCTGAAATGCTAAGATTGATAGAGCAAATCTTTTTGTACTGTTTGCTAAGGTGTCATAAGAACTAAGCATGTCTTTTTTAGGGTGGAAGCATTGAAATTTTGCATTTCTCCAAAGATGAAAGATTATTGGCTATTTCAGACAGGTAGGTAGAAAGACTATTATGGAGCTAAAAGTGGTTTTTTAGGTCTTAAATTTGAGTATGCTTTTCCCAATTTTTAGACTGTTTATGATGGTGCCTAAAGCAACTGTTGATTTCAGACTAGATACTATTCCTTGCACTGCTACTGATTCATAATTTGTGTGAGGAGCTGAGTTCTTGATAAATGAACTAAAACATTGGGACACTCTATGTCATGGTCCTCATGACCTAACAGCAATTGTTTAGTATAGCAGAGGGATAAGGCAACAGTGAGCATATGAGAGATAGACTATGAGTATCAAGCAGATGGTGTGAGGGGAGTCTCTTAGCTTTGATTGTGAATGGGTTTCTTGTTATCATTTTATTATGGCCTACTGGCATATAGTCCATGTTAGTCTTTAAGCAGTGCCCAAAAGCCAATATTCTGTGGTGTGATTCTTGTGTATAAAATCTTGAGATCTGTGTATAAAATTGTTAAATTGGCCTATCACTTAGCTATGATTGCCTATGCGCCTGGAATCTTTGCTCTTAAAGCAGGGCTCTGTCAATAATGCCAAAGATCTATGTCTCTGTGGTTTTGAAACTATATAAATTTATTTACAGTACTATCTGTCATGTCCTAAGCCCATCTGAATCACATTATCTGGTCATCATGTTTCATGGGAATACCAACTTATGCCATCCTAGTTGAAGTCTATTTGGAGCAAATGTGTCAAAATGGAAATGCCAAGAAATCCTTAAAGACAAAGAATTGTCTCTATGTTTTGTTGGGGTCCTTAGTTTAAAGAATACCAACTTGAACTAATATTGCTGGGTATTTGAACTGATATGAAATTTCTGAACCATCTTCAAGATGGTACAATGACCAACATAGAGAACAAGATGTTAGTAATGGGACACCCCCAATATGTTAAATTTTGTCTCCCATTTATTGTAACTGCTCATTCATAAAAATCATCTGTTCAGTTAACCATGCATAGATTAGTCCTACCTAAATGTTTTTGTCAATCTATATATGGCTCTGGGGACAGTACAGTGTTGTCCACATTTAGAATATGGCTACTTTTGTAGCCAATCAGGTTAATCATTCAATCTGTCAACCAGACTATTGATTCTTCATTCTAGCACTGGCATTGTGACATGCCTAGAAGTTAACGAAAGCAAATATGAATTAAAGGTTTGTTTTTACATCTATCCTGTGCAGATTTCTTGCCAATCCCAAGTGTATACTTTTTATTGACTTGCAGTGTGTTCAATTTACAGCTATCAGGCCTGAAAATAAGCATTTTTTACTCAGCTAGCTGTTTTGTGAGGACCCCACCATGATTGGACCCCATGAAGAGCATACAGGATTTTTGTAATGCAGGAATACAAACGCTATGTCAGACTCAATAAAATTGACATTATAAAAAGTTACATTAATGTTATGAGAGGTGGAGCAAGTGATTGCCTGGTACTATGGCCAAGCTAAGAATGAGAATGAAATTTATGCCAGTTAAGTCACCATGATCTAGACGACATGTTTGCCTGTTTTCAGCCCTGATTATGAATGATTGTAAATTTCAATTTCAGTTTTATTTATGTCAACAGAACTATTTACTTTCAGTAAATGTGCAGAAGCCACTGATTTACAAATGTACCCTGCTTTAATGAACATAGTTAATGAATAAAATATACTATATGAATTAAGGAGCTAACGCATGAAAGAATCATCCAACAGGTGACAAAAGAGATTGAGGATCACAAAGGGACAAGGATTACAGCTCTAACTTGGGATGATGATAGTGCCCGGCTGTTCATTGGAGATGATAGAGGGATTGTCACAGCAGTGATTGTTGCCCCTTTTAAACTTGTGAGTGTTTATTATGTTGTTGCTGCTTGGCCCTTGCTGCAATATTTGTTAGTTACGTATCAGAACTTTTGTCAGATTTATTTTTGCTGTGCTGGATATTGTTGGCAATCTCTCCTTCTTTTGCAGGTTTGCCAAAACATAGTGTAATTAATCCTTTGCAATTCTCTTAGGAAATTTCTTCATAATGCAAAATGGAAAGGTTTTTTAAGATAAAGATTATAACTAAAATGTGCTGAAAGTTTTCCCAATTGTTTATTGTTATAGTTAACGTATGGAATAGATTTACGGTTGCAAACTGAGATGAAAGAGGCCCAGGTGCGCAGAGGAAATCTGTCTGTTTACGTAATAGCAGTTGCCTTGTTTAATGTAAACAATCTTACGGATAAATAAAATTTGACCTGCCATGGCAATTATTTGACACATGTCATTGCAGTAGTCGTCTCAAAATTATTGAAAAAGATAATTCTGTGTTGCATTGCACTTTGTTATTTACTATTTTTTCGTGTTTTGCAGCCGGCTGGTAAATTTTTATCGAAAAGCACCATTGAAGTTGTCGTCAAGGGAGAGTCTCCGATTGTTCAGCTGGTACGTTTTCTTGGCTCCTCATGTGCTATGACATCAGAGTTGAGCATTTATGTTTTTTTTTTACAAAAATTTAGTTTGTAAGAAAGTGTTGTTCGACTGCTCAACAAGATCAATAAAAAAGTTCATTATTTGATTTCTGAGAACCAGGAACGTAAGTGAAAGTCTGTTGGTACTACAGAACTTCACTACTGCACGAAAAAGCGGCACCATGCATTGTTTGTCGGACGAAAAAAGCTTTTCAGTATGCCTAGAGCATGGTGCCGGTTTTTCGTTCTGTAGTGGATGTATATAAGTTTATATAAATTTGAATTCTAATATTCACGCGCTGACCCATCTTCTTCTTTATTTATTTAGATTTCTTGTGTATTCCAGTGTTATGTTTGTGTAGTGCCTGTCTGCTGTAGCACTGCCATGTTAAG